>JAQFYB010006489.1:0-12134 GCA_034694085.1 Pogonognathellus longicornis
TTGTTCATTTTTATAGTGAATCTTGCTTTTCGTCAACCTCGTGAGGTCTCCGTAGCTTTGCTTGATATAAGTTTTATATGAATGTATGCTGATAATAATATAATATGACTGCAAATAGTTTATCAGGGATTTGCTATATTATTATGTATTTACTATGTACATGTATTTCCAGTAGAGAAACTGATAAGATTTCATTTACCAACAGACTAGTACAGAGATGAGGAGCTGTTTAAGCAATCTATGACCCGTGCCTTTTAATGCGTTATATGTAAATATGTGTACAGAACGGCAAAGTGTCAACTAGCTATCTGTTTAACTGTTTTTGGCAATGCAAAGTAAACTAATCATTCACTTGGTAGTATATATCCTTTACAGTAGACTATACACTTAAAGGTAATAATGTTATATAGGTATAAGACAGCAGATATGCATATATGCAAAAGTTGGTTACAAATATGAACATTAAATGCTGACAACAAAGAATAGGATGCCATAGATTTATAGCATATTACTTTATAACACCAATTTCTGTTATGACACTTATGTTATACGTGCATTGGAGCAATTTGCCATATCTTTGCTTAGTATAGGAATGGTAACTTGTAAGTATGAATATCTGTAGTTCCTAAACTGTGTTCTGTCCTCACCGAAATCGTCCTTGTGCAATGCAGCTATTGATTAGAGACAGAAAGAGAGGATAGTCTTTGTGTTTACTGAACTTTACGACTTTTCCTACTTCCCCTACAACATGCAGTCTGTACCCATTTGATTTGCTATTGACTTGGATGCTAATGGACTACAAAACTATCGCATATCGGTTTAACTCTTGTTGGCTATACAAAAAACAGAAAATTGCGTAGTATTGTTGTACCAAGTCCAGTATTTCCATGTGTGCTACTTTTTATCCGCGTTACCTAACTGTCCATGTACTACAAATATAAGTAGTTGGATGTCATTTCATAAATCAACGCTACTGGACAGATCATTCTCTTGCAATTCTGGTTCATGTTACTAAAAAGAGCATGAGTGTACAAAATAATATTTCATGTCGTAGAGAGTGAGGTACTAAATTATAATTGTAAGTAAATATTATCATGTTGAATACAGTTTGCAATTTAACTTACAAGTAGGTAGGTACATTACTATGAATTATTTTACTACTATTATATTCTAAAAGAGAGCACACTGCACTGTGCCTACGTCTTCTATTTGTTGTTGTCACCAAATCACGTCATTTTTCGATAAACAGCAAAAAAGCAACGAGGAGTAGGCTTATTAAATTACATTAGTCACTTCCTTGTGAAGGATGATGACTCTGGTCGTTTGTTGACAGCAGTATTTTTAAAAGACTCATGCTGAAAGTAATACATACACCTCACTGTGCACACCAAATGATCCTTATCCCTCAGGTCACATCACAAATGTCTTTCATTAGCATTTCAGCAGAAAATAAGAGTCTCAATGGGGAAAAATATTTAATGTCCTTAGAGACTCAGAGTTACTCTATCTATGTGTTATGTTGTAGGAAGTAGAGATAACGAAAATAGAATTATGTGCGAGTCCCGAGACTTGTTTGCTGATATACGAAGACGAAGTTGTACATCGACCACCACGAACGAACGACACAGAAGTTTGCTGATTGTAAATACATGACACAGAAAGTGAGTGAAGCATAAAGTCAAAAACAGATCAAAAACTTATCAAGTTTTTGGAACTGTTGGTTAGACGACATGAAGATCTCAAATTGCATGTTCGTGTCACTCATCGATCAATGCCTTGGGCATCATGATCCAACTATGATAACAAGGGAAGATGAGACCATCATCATCGTAGAGACAGAGAGAGAAAGAGAAGACCACAAGTACAGAATAATAGCAAAACATGCCTCCCTGATTGAATCCGATGTTTTTTTTACAATCAACTCTTTTCAGCATGTATATTATACTACTACATATAACTATGTATATAAAGAGAAACAACATGCAATGCAACCCAGAAAATATTAACGGAATGGCACATCGAATAGAATTACTACTCCGCTACATGCACCATACATACCATAAGCAAGGATGTAAAATAGAGAGAATACGATACGACGACACATTGGCAGATAGATATACGATAAGAGAGCAATTCCATTCCTTGTGTTACATAAAAATGAATTTTCTTGCTGCAGACCATTGGCCATACCCTAATACTCTCAAACTCACTCAACTTATTATACCCAAAGAGTATTAGAGGGTATGTAGTATGTAGTACATGAGAGAGAGAGTCAACTTTGCTATTACAGTTCATCTCGGATAAATAGCCCATCACCAACAAACAAATCACAGAACATCATCTACTAGTACTATAATATAGATTTGGGCACAGCCCTGTCATAAACCTTCTCGATTGACTGAACTGAATGAACTGAACATTAACCTTAGATTAAAATATTTCCCGTCTGCATCTCTCTGTTCTGTGTACGATGTATTAGTAAATGTGATTTTACGAGTACGTGCTACGCACATGTTATGGCCACAGCAAAATTATTGACTGACGTTCGTAGTAAAATGATAATATGATAAATATAGAAGCAGAGAATATCATACCATATTTGTCTCTGCTCAATGTATATTTACACTTGTGAATAAACGCTCTTAAACAATTATGTAGTATAAAGTACAAATCTGACCAAACAACAACAACACTACGAGTCATGTACTTTCTTGTGGCGCACATGAAATTCGTGCATATAAATCCACTACACATTCACTCACATTAACAATATAATATGTGTTCAGTGTTCGCATTACGATTATGCTATTTGTTACAACATGCAAATACCTACTGTAAGTACTGTACAAATTCACAGATACTCCTACTACTATAAAGAAATAATATTTACTTGTCTTCATTATTTTGGATACTTATGCAGATATTATACTCTTACATTATGTACATAACTTACCTATATACCCATATCATATTTTTATGCAGTGCTACTACTACATACATACATAATCCTTTTATACACGCATAAATAAACAGTCTGTGCACAACATCCAATCTCTTCTGGCAAAACAGCAAAGCTTATATTTAACTACGCCGTTACATTTAACCTATAAGTAGATAGTTTAATTGCCACACATACCTATGTACTGCAAACTGATAATATTATGACTCTCCATATAGCTTGGTTGCATAACACCGCTGCTGCACACAGCGGTTTTTGCAGGAAAAGCGAAAAATTAAATACATTGGGTATGGCAAAATTTACTGGAAGAGTTGGAAGGAAATATTTACATATTCTTGAAGGGGCAGGTCCCTGCAACAATGTCCATATAATTTGGCCACCTTCTTTTACCATCTACACGTACAAAGATCAAAACAAAAAGAACTATATTTCTTACGCTGGGGATTTTGAATGAAGTCTCACCACTACATTGCACGAATCTCAGTGAATCGCCTGCCGCTAATATTAGTTAGTATGCGATTGAACTCGCTTCATATTTCGACTGCTTCATTTCGACTGAACAATGCGAAAAAGTTGGCCAAATTTAAAATGAAGCGGAATATTCCTATTTCTCGCCTCATATCGTCCAATATGAAGCGGAGCTTTCGCTTCGCTTCATCGAAATGAAGCAGTCGAAATATGAAGCGGGTTCAATCGCATACTATCAATTGAAGCTTCGGCTCGTCTGAGAAAGTACTGCTGTGTGCGCTGTACACAAACTAAACGAAAGCTTCTTTACACACACATGCACACAAATACATTGTTATCGTGGTATTCACATAAAGATAGAGAAAAGAGTATATGTAGGGGAAATGCATGTGAGTGAGCGCACGGCATTCAGACAGATCTGGAGTAACTGAACTGAAGATGAGCTGAGATTGTGATGTGAGATGTGAGCCATTTGCACCTTGAAATGATAGGAGTTGATAAGGAGCGTTGAGCACTCATTATATTAGCATTTACAACGCACAAATTGTTGCTACATCATACGAAACAAGCAACTAATGTAACAATGTGATACCTAATGCTAATGCTCCAGGTATCTTTACATCTCTGAAAAGTCCATACCCACACACACAGCTAACTACTAAGATAATAATATTATTATTACGCTATATCCTCTTAGTCTACAGCTTTACTACTTTTCAAACACTTAAAGAACGCATTGTGTACAGGAAAACAGGCATTTAAGTTACCACTACACTAACTCAGCTCACCAACTCACTTCTTCCAACATCCAACAAAACAACAACAGCTACGTACAGCTATAACTATAGAAGTAATACGTATGTGTACGAAGAAATAACCAGAACAAAACACAGCAGTCTCATTTTAACATCACTCACACCTAGCATTACACAAGAACAACATTAAACATAAACACATCACATATCAAACAGAGTACCTAAAAGTACACACTGCGAGTGCTACATAATCTCTTTTTATATAATGGATGTGCGATGTGCATGTAAGTGCGTAGCTCGAATTTAAACCATCAAGTGCATGTAAAAGTTTATCGAGTAAAATTCGTAAGCCTATGTTGTATGTATGTAGTGAGTGAGATTATATTATTTGGTTCCGTTCTGTATTTGGTGGTAGTAGTTAGTTGATTCGTTAGGTTAGTTGCTGCGTTCGTTTGTGTTTCTTGCATACAAAAAACAACGCGGATGGATGTTGTGCTCTAAAAAGTAGTTCCCGCACGAGTTACTTTGGTTCCTTCGTAGTTTAGGCACAATTTATTTAGTAATGCTGGTAAGTAGAATTTGTGTTATAGTTGTGTTGTGTACGAAATCATAATTTTTTGTCCCAGCGCTCTTTACATTACTGATGTACGCAAAAAACAAGTATTACAGATAAAATCTTACGCAAAATAACACATCTCTTTGCATCCATCCATTTCTAAACTCAAACACAAAGTACAAATAATATACATATCGTGTCTCAGAACCTTAGCACACAGAATTACTTGCATTAGGTATACATCTATCTAAGTATGCAAAAACTGAACAAAGACAAATCACATCTAAGAATCCCCTAAAAGATCAGATATTTAAGTAGCTATCAACTACATAGCCCACCAAAGCATGTGGCGTAAAATATTTTTAAATCATAATACAGTAATATCCTTCTCTATTAAAGATTTACCGAATAGAGGAATAGTACAAATACACTGATGTTGAACAACTCTACAGGTTCAACTAAACATAACATTATTTACTGTATAGGATGAAAAAGTCAACTCTAAGGCCCCGAGCCCAGAAACTGAAGCTTGAACAAAGTGAGAGTTGAATTCAAGTCAGGCCAAGTCGTAAAAAGTGAATAAGAGAAGTATAACTGAGTCCAGGGCGATGTAACCATTACATCCGCTTATGGTTGGACGAGAAAAGACGAGAGACCAGACCAAATCTCCCCTCTTCATGCAACGGATAATGGCTAAGCGTCTAATGGGCAATGGAACTGGGTAGTTATAGCTGGCTCAACTTAACTTAGGTAGGTGTAAGTGCAACTACGATGATATGAATGTGAAATGAAATATACACATGGACCATGAAGACCACTTGCATTGCATTGCCCTGTGCGTATGCTATGGTACACTACTGCTAATATGTGTGTACTAAAAACGAATTCATTTCTTCTGAAGTCACCTTAGCACATCACATCACATCACATGGAGCAGAGGAATAGAGGGAGAGCACACAACAAGAAATAAGAAACTCTCAGGCATTCTAATAGTAATAAGAACTACGTGATGTAAAAAGTAACTCTCTGAGTTTTCTTATGTCATGTCATGATGATGATGCCAAGCAAGGCAAGCCAATGTAATGCAAAGGCAAGGGAATGCAAGGAAAGGCTGGTAGTGAAGTGAAGTGAGCTCTGCTTTTGCTATGTACAGCTATCAGGTCATAAAAGCCGGTAAGTTAAGTGAAGTACAGGCAAGGGAACTGCAACTACCTACATGGTAACTAAATCTACCACTCTCCACACTCTCCAGCACCAACATTCATAATACGCTATTGTAAGACCATCAGTGTACAATACGAACAACCTTACTAACTTAGTATAACACAAAACATGACGTGAATTGCAGCATTCATCTCCTGGTATATATTTTATATATACGAATAGCATAGCACCATCTTCAAATAACTCTGGTCGAGAGTTAGAGTTCGTCTCTTCGTTTGACTTTTCTTCTTCTTCTTCTTCACCAGCTATCTCCTTCGTAATCCATTCCAGGAAGAACTCTTGAGAAATACATAACCAAGAAATAGTACATACGAATAAGTCTGTCATTCTTATATCATGTGAATTGAGTGTGCTTCCAACACAAGCGAGATTTACTTCTTCGAGTAGCATGCCATCCTTGGCTATGAAATTCTGTATCTTTACAAGTTGTAGTAAGTAGTAGTATGCACTTACTACTGGCAATCACAATCAGTCCAGTCTGCTTCTCCGCTTGTTCATAATGACTGCATGTCTACATACTATAATATGTATGTGTATAGAGTGCATGTAATTCTGATACTACGCATTATTTACTTTTTATAAAAGTATGTAGTAATGTAGTAGTGCATGAATATTATGTAGTCACTACATGTTTATAATATAATAATACAGTTCTAAATAGCACATACAGTACAGCCGTCTGTCTGGCTCCAGTTAAATAGAGCAAACTATACAACCACTAGTTTGTACTACTAGAGTTGGCGTGTATATCTATGTTTCATAGTTAGGTAATGTGGGACTAATGTGCTTCTCTTTACTACAGAAAGACAAAGTTCAATCAGTCTTTACAAATGAACACAATTAACAGAACAAAACAGTTTGAAATAACAAAACTCACTTGAACTTCCATAGTACTACGCATCTGCACATTTATTTATTTGTGTCTAGTACATATGTGCATATAAAGTTACCAAAAGTAGCCTTGGATGGACGAAATGTAAATAAAAGTACAAATGAATAGCGGAAATTCTATTGTGAAAAAGTGGTAAAGCCCATGTGAGTTATTACTGTAGAGTAATATTGTGTAAGCATTCAAAGCTAATAGAATGAGGGAATTCGGGCTACGGAAAGCCCAGAAAAGAAAACCGAGGGGCAGTAGTATTGGTCGTATTATACCGGCATACTTATTTATACTCTTGACTAATAGGCCAAAAGTTAACAACTACTTGAATATCTCCCTGTACTGATGCAATGCAAGTACACAAACAAAGAAAAGACATTGATGGCAAAAAAGAAAGATATTTCACTGGATCAAGCCAAAAGTATTGTATACTGCTATTATTGTAAGAAGTAGGAATAGCAACAGCAATAGGAGACGACTAGTGGTGGCTGGAGTATAAATATTACACAGCAAAAACCGAACCAGAGTCCCATAGTTTAGTATGTAGAGATATATACTAGGTTTGGGCTTATAAGCAAGTAGTTTAGCTATATACAGATGTATGTGAAATGAAATGAAAACTTTGGTTAGTGCCTATATGTACATGTTTAGTCAAGTCAGGCGGCTGCATGGCCAACTCACTTGTACAGAAACAAAACAAAACACAGTGCAGTGGAAGAATATCAACTGAACTTTTCCAACAGCCCGAAGCTCCTTCTCTCACTCTCTCTCTCTCTCTCACTGTGTATACACAAACTCTGAGGCTACATAGGTATAATAGCTCACATAGAAAGCAAATGAGACTCATAAGACTGTAATGGTGCACAGAGCCGGAGCAGAAACGGAGTTATAGAAACACAACACACAGCTCCACAGAGTTAAGTCAAGGCAGCGAGAGAAGAGAAGAAGAAGTAAGTGTACATAAAAAAGTGACTTTTTGTCGTGTTTCGTAGGGGCGATTGACCTTGTTTACTTCCCTTCTTCGCATGGAATTGGACGCCCTAAACCGGCATCATATGGTTCATCTTGGATCTCATCACCAAAACTATCCACATTTCACATCTATTCTTTATCCAATGACAATTTTAATGACCATACTTTTAGTTTTGTTATATATAAGAACGTGTTGCCGAAGTTGTGTATGTGATGTAACGGAACAATAATGCAGTAAAATTACACTCTAATACACCATACATGTATTCTTCCAAAGCTAGAACTCCATGCTTGTGTGTATATACATGGGAAAAGTCTGCAACTGCAACCACGTCGATATAGCATCATATTTCAAACATGCTATAAAGCAAAGGAGGTTTAATACTAATAAAATAACTTTTGCGCTAAGGTGAGCCTTATATAAGAATACGTTTAGACCTTATATGTAGCATCATATTATACAATTGGCCATTGTAATAAAAACATAGGTATATTCTACAGCTATAAATATATCGCCTACTATATACACATTGAGTGTGCTATTCATCTACGGAGAGAAAAAGAGTCAAGTTGAGTAACAAACCCGACATGACAACCGAGGTCGACATCGACCCTAAAAATCTATCTTACCTCACCTCATCATAATACACAATTCCTTCTAGTATGTGTATTGTATTCTTATGTAATCCACAGATACAGCCATGTATGTTTTGTATTTGACTATCGTCCTGTCTCTATGTGCTCTTACAGCTGTTTAACCAGACTGTGTGACTTGGTAAATACAGTCATTTTGTTTGCTGTACTTCGTAGTCCGCAATACTTCCCTTGATACAGCAATACAAGAACCACGAGTAACAATTTTAGTGAGTGAGTAGTGATTTTGACTCTTCCATTACTAAATAGGTGTAGGCATTATTTTCTTTTGAGTAAAATACTACAGCACAACGTACCTAATCGATTTCCATGGACAAAAGGTTCAAGCAATTACCATACTTGCTTCACATCATATCACATTGCATAACATCATCGTGATCCTCTCCTGATATATGATATATGCCTACTACTCTTACCAGTAATCTCTATAGCCAAAATATACAGTGAAATAAACATGAACATAAATCAGGATCTTCTAAAACTATACTATAAAACCAAAATGCAATGCGACATTATTCACCTTACTATGTATATTGTACTCTTACACTATAACACTATATACTTTTACAAAGACATGGGAAAAGTAGGTAGGTACAGTCATGCTCGAATAAAATATATAATAAATATTGCTATCAGAATATCGGACTCACAATGATGACTCCTACTATGTAGGTACTACTGGAATGTGAGACCGATATGTCTATAAATGTAATGCAATGAAATGTATACAAGCAATATCAAATGAATCTGGAAAAACTCATCTCGTATGCGATGTATAGGTATGTATGTATATGTGGGTAAATATAGTCTCTTTATCGACATCCATTCTATTTAGTCATACCATTCTCACTCGAGTGCTGGAGAGATGAGCGATTCCATTCAATTCACTCTTTTCCTTTTCTAGACTAGTCCGCAATAAAGTTTAATCCTCAGCTCATATTCATTTCGTATGTGTGGAAGTATTACTACTTCTGAAGGAGAGCAGTGTAAAAGAGAACCTACTGCATACATGCAAAGCGAACAGATCTTTATGTACACATAGAAGAGAATAGCACACTCATGTACAATAGCGAACTAAGGAGAAAAAGAAAAGAACTCACTTTTCGTGAGTTAGCGATTCGTTGCGTTGGTTTAGATTGTGTACTTAGGTATTCGTGCAGAGTCTACGTTAGTATAGGAAGATGTACAATGTACACAGACACAAATGACAGTTTTGTGTACAGTAAAGCAAGAAAACGATCACTACACAGAGGTAGATATGTTCCAACGCATTATTGTTATTATAAACTTTCATTTCATACTAATACCATGAATGGGATACCTACCTTACATACATATGATACAGAACAGTGCAAGTGTATGTATATGTGTATGTAGCATGTAGAAGTTTAACAATAATGGCATAGTAAAAGTATGAGCAGAAGTTTAGGTGCAAACCTGCACGATGTTCATGGCTCAGCTATTATGAAATGGCATAGCTAGTTTTGTACATATAATATGTTACTTGGCTCCATAACAGTCTCTTGTGTTTAAAAGTAGGAGGACGAAGAGATACGATATAGGACAGAATTCCTGGTGATATGTTGCTGGATGCATGGTTTTAGCAGAGCGAGAGAGTTGAACAGAGTACATACACATCAAACACACCAAACAAAACACAAAGCTTCACTCAGATATTCACACAGCCCAAAAATGGAACGAAAAAAGTCGGGTAGAAACAGGGAGTCGAACCTTGTGGGAGAAGAGAGAACGTCCTTGCGGCTTAAAGCGAACTGTTTGAGATCTTCCCAATAACTTGTGCTCGCCCCTTGGTAGTGACCTCAATTCTCCGTCGACTATCAAAGGCAACTGGAGTCTGTTTGCCTGTCCGACACACGCCTCACCTGTAATCACAACGAACGCTTATCACTAAAGACATTTCCACCGATTCTATGTGGGCTAATTGTGCTTTTAACGAGCAAAACCGGGAGATAGCAACAGGGAGTGATGACGCTAGATAGCAGAGTTTAAGCAACGGCACGTGCCAACAGCCGGTATACGAACTCACAACAACCCTCACAGCTGATCATACATCACACTATTGCATTATACACGAGTTCTCAGCTGATACCCAAAACACACAGCATCTCCGTCCAATTTACATCCTATCCTTTCATGTAGCTTTGCAGCACTCACATCTTTTGCTCCAGAAAATCAGCTTTAGCTTTACGCTCACTCACTCAACCAAAATTGTACATAAACACAAGGCTTTGATTCACTTACATCGTTACATCTATATTCACTTACACTAGGACACGTGCCCCCCCCCACTCCACAAAATATCAAAAAAGGTTATTTAGGGCACAAAAATGCCCTAAATCGCGAAATTTTTCGCTCTACGTTCGAATTTTATACTTTGTAGGTTGATTTTAGGTTTTATTTTTACCTCTCGAAACCAAATCCTGGATACTGCTTTGCATACTGTAGCTTTACGCAAAGACCCGTTTATATTTAGTTCAACTAGCTTCACTAACATTAATATGTAACGCTATAATATTATTATGTGATATGAATATAACTAGTACCTATCTAATAAGTATCTCAGTATCTGTAGTATACACTTGTTTCAATTAGAATTGTTGGCTCAGTATGCAGAAGATACTATATAAGACATTTATTTAGACATTTATTTTATTGATTTGATATCTATATATATACATGTATATGCAATATCACTATAGTGGGTATATAGCTTCTAGGTATTATCACATCACAAGTTAGTAGGTATAAGTAGTAAATCTGAATTGATTAATCTGTTAGTCATTACCAGCAATATCAACATTTAAGTATTTCTCTAACTAGGTACTGTTATTGTGTTCAATGTTTGCATTTGATAAGCTCAAACTGTCACAAAATGAAGTTGGCATTTCCGATTACATCAATTTCATACAAATGTTTAAATATGTCCTATTGCAACTACTTAGGTTTGTATTTTCTGAAAGTAATGGCATTTCATCCTTGAGTATTTCATTATTAGTATTTTTGGTACATTGAAATATGGACATGGATTAAATATTGTTTACAAAGAGTTTAGTTCCATAATAAAGAATGTATGTACTATTATATTGATTTGTTTGTGTAAGTCGTAAGTTGAAGTATAGCTGCTACTCTTATAATGTGTAACTATGAAAGGGATGGAATGTAAATGCTATCAGTTGTCAGTTTGTACAGAATTCACATAGAGAAATCTTTAATGGTACAGTGTGGAACTGAAATATCAGCAAAATAATTACTGCGACCTCAAAAAGTGACTTGTGTATATACGTTATGAATGGACAGATCTTTTCAGCACATTATCATGGTTTTCTTATCTTAACGTCATGTCATGTCAGTAGTCCGTACATTTGCTCGGATGTCAATCTTTTCCCTAGAGCAAAATCCTTTCGATCCATGAAAACGAATAACCTTGTTCCTTGTTGAATGTACATATATGTTTGCATATTACACTTGTACTACTATCTCTGTATACTAAGCAAAAATTCATGTACCTAAGCAAAGCACGCCCTATCATTTTATGCATTGCCCAACTCATCCACTCCACACATATAATAGGTAGGTACTAGAGCGTCTAGAGGGTCGCCTTTTTCCAGCCCAACCCTATCTGGCTCCTCGAGCATGCCAACCCAA
>JAQFYB010006490.1:0-12132 GCA_034694085.1 Pogonognathellus longicornis
GAATAGAGTACTACCTAGTATACTTCCTTGAGGTACACCTAGATTTACAGGTTTAGTATCAGATTTATTTTTATCATAAAACTGAAAAGTAATAAACTGAAAAGTGACATAATAAACATTCTTGTGACAACAACAATCATAAAGCTAAATAACTTACGTAAAAAATGGAGGAAATGAATATTGTGTGGGCCACTGAAAATCCACAGATGACGACGCCATATTTAACTGCGAGTGTAGATTTTTCAATCAGCTATTTTTTAGTTTTTTTTGAGTTTTTGCAAAAAATGTAGAGCGAAAAAAGGGAGATGTCAGCTGAAAAAAGGATGAATTTTGATGAGACAGATGAAGTTATGAAGAATTTGAATATTTGGCGCCATTGGACTGAGTGGATTAAAGTTGGTTGTCAACCAACGAATGTGTCGAGTGTTTTTGGCACGTGACCACACCAAGTCATAACAAAATACGAAGCGAACAAAAATAGGTATTTGTCGAATGTTTTAAATCTAAATCTAAATGAGAAAAGTGGATTAGAATAGATTTACAGATTCGATCGTTCATCCGCTGAGATTGAGCTGTGTCTGAGCAGTGATTGATTAGTGACACCGTCAATATTTGTTTCATTTACAGATCCATAAATTGGCTCCAGTAATAAATAATTAGTGACTATTTTTTCCAACTCATAGTTATAGGAGGGGTTCAGACTAATAGCTAATACTTTTTCAAAAATGCTCACATTAACTAAAAAGTTGAAAAAAGAACAGCAAGAACAATCCAACAATAATAATAATGAAACACCTACCAAAAAAATCTCAGTCAGAGACCGTCTGCTTGTCAAAGAGGTAAATTACTTTACAGTTTGACTGGAATTTATAAAATTGATGGTATGATTGATGAATTGTCAATTTTTGGGACCCATTGTTGAATACAAATCTAATGGCAGAATTGCGGTTCTTTTTTTCTATTTTATAGGTTCAAGAATTGACATCTGCTTTAGCCTCATCTTGCAAACTAGATTTCCCTGATGATGACAAGCTCTATGATTTTAATTTAATAATAACCCCAGAAGAGGGTCACTGGAAAGGAGGACGGTTTCACTTCCATATTTTTGTCACTGAAGAGTACAATTTTGCGGTATGTGCTAACTAATGATATGTTAAAAATCATTATTTAAAAATCATTTGATAAAACATTGAAAAGTAAAAAAAAAACACAAAAGAGGAACGAACACATCTGGTTTGACAGATCATTGTAATTTCCTCATTTATATTTTTGTCTTCATTTTTGTTGAATTGTTAAATAATATAGATACTTGGTGCGATATAGTTTTCATTGTAATTAACAATAATTGAATAGAGATAATTTGTTTAACAATGAATTGAGCTTAAAAATGTGAAAAGCAACGATGTAAACTTCTACGCATTAGAGAGAAGGATTCCAATAAGTTACAAACACAATGGGATTGCCACAAAGACACGATAAATAACTATTCGATACAATACATGACTCCACAAAAGACAAAAATGTTTAAAGACATTAACAAAAACATAATTTGTGTTTAACCGTAACGATAAAGATGATTATGGAAATCTCTTCAGAACACTCAACATCCTTAGATAGTTTAAACTGTTTATCTTTGACTTAATTTCATTGATTCTTAATTTGTTACTTTAACTTTTCAACGATGCATATTTATGACTTCGAAAGTCAGTACTTTCCTCGTACATTAGTAAGATTGTAGTTAACAATTACATTTAATTAATTTTGTTTTAATATAATAATATATGTGTGAATTGAACCTAGACAAGACATTAATTACTTATTTTGTTTCTTTTCATGTCATACTTCAGCCACCCACTGTTAAATGTCTAACAAAATTGTGGCATCCTAATATAAATGAGGACGGAGCTGTTTGTTTGTCACTGCTACGACAATCGTCCATTGATGAATTAGGATGGGCACCGACCCGAAGACTCAAAGATGTTGTATGGGGGCTCAACGCTCTATTTACAGTAAGTTTGAAATAAAATAATCATCAAAACATCTTTCTAGTAAGAATCACTATAATATTGATGCTATGTCATGTCACATTATTATGATTTTAATATTATGATTGTTCTTAGGATCTGCTTAATTTCGAGGATCCTTTAAACATTGAAGCGTCGGAAATGTTTCAGAAAGATGCAACTCAATTCCAATCGAAGGTTAAAGAGTACATTCAGCGATATTGTCCTCCAAGTTCTTCGAGTTCTAGATCCTCACGTAATAAATAACCTTGTTTTTAGTACCAACGACCATTATATATCAACAAACAACGTATAAAATTGTACCCAAATGAAATCGTCCCCCTCCCCGCCGCTTTATTAATTTTTGTACTTATAAATAAATACAAAACCGTATATGCATATGGAAACAGCTGGAATTTTTAAAATTTTGTCAGTATACATATGTACATTGTGTAAAGTGAATTTTACCTATCGATTTAAAGACAACTTAATTCCTTACGAAAATTCTCATGTGATTTAAAACAATGAGATATCTTCAATGCTCTGTACATCCGTCATTAAGTTAACTTACTGTCAAAATCATTGTAAAAAGTAAAAAAGTAGAATATGATATGGATCTCTACTCTATGTGGTATATTGTGTGCGTAAATGACATGATGTGAAAACAGAAGTATGTATCATTGAAGATAATTAATAAAACGATAAAGTTTCAAATGGATAGTGTGTTTATTTGCTCTACAATTCAGATCATTTACATTTTAACCGTTTCGAGTAGCCTTAATTGCACTTTTAATTATGTTACGTAATTTAACCACTAGATTAATTAGCAAACTTACTAAGTGTTTATTTACTTAACCTAATTAATAAGAAGCATAACAATGGTCTATCTATTTAATTTACGACACGGTAGAAAGAAAAGGAGCTTTAGGGATCGTTTAGAAAATGGTATTATTTGAATTGTTGTACTTTCATGTACGGCTATCCCCTAGAAATGCGCCCACTACAGGAAGCTAAAGGAAGGATACTATTTAATGGTAAAGTACTGCTTAATTTTATGTAGAGGTAATTAATATGTTTATGTAATGGTGGTATTCTTAGTAAATATCACACCTTCCATTTGTATGTATATTATGTTTTCTTATGGCTTCATAATTTAAACAATGTAGGTATGTGTACAATGTCGTGATGTATGTGAAGACAGTTCGTAACAGATTTCAAGGAATTCACATAGTTTTAAGATAACTTAATTTCCTAAAACATTGTTTTCTACATTATTGCTTTAAAGAAGGTCACGCTTTCAAATTCTGATTCCTAGTATTCTTAGTGTTAACCGCAAGTTGTAAGTAATTTACATTATCTTAGTATTTCAATAAACGTCCCCTCGTCTCGTAATATTATTTTCCTTAACTAGCAATAACGGTATTAACAAAAGGCAAAAAACAAACCTAAATAACAGCCACAGAGTGTCTCAAGAACTAAATCGAAATGAACAGTTTAACAAAAAGTACCCGAACAATCCTTTAAAGTCTTGATACAAACATATTTAAAAAAGAAGCAATTTTTGGATATAAAATGGCTGACAACATTTACGAGTACAATAATTTTAATAATATATTGTAGTAATAATACTCAGTCTAGCTACACTTTTTGACAACATGTCAGCATATAAACTGGAATGACGATCTAATTTAACTACGAGGAATTGAAAGGCTAATTTGGTAATAATTCATTATATACATAACAGAAATAGTAGTTGATTTATGACGACACAGGCAAGATTTCCGTCTAGTACATACTTTACGCAACGGCAAATCGTAATATTATATTTACATTCATTCACTTCATAAATAATATTAAACAAAAGACGTAAATTGTAGGTGAGCTAGTCCTACTGTCATTTTACAAAGTTATTTTAACGTTACATTAGAATTAAGATTTATAATAAAATTCACAAGTAGGATTATTTTATCGTACCTCTCACTGTTTGTCTGTATTTTACAGTTGTTACTACGTACATTATACATTTTAACCATGATATGGATATTTCAAATGAAAACCGACTTTCAATTCTAAAAGCTTACCTAAGTTACATTTCTAATTCATGTTTAGTATAGCATCTTGAAGATGCAATGTAAATTTTTTTACAATTTCAAGCTAATTAAGCACTGAACTTCAGTCGAAGCGGTACTTTTTATCAGCCATGTCAATTGCCCAACGGAATTTAGCACGTTGGGTTTTATTATAAACCTTCTCCACTGGTACATCCCATTTCTTGCACCTATTGAAAACATTTCCATTAGTATGATAATTTAATCATAAGCAGGATATTGAATAAGTGAACAATATGAACAACACCGGAAATGAATGACTCACCAGGAAACAGTAATTCGAGGGTCCAAATAATTTAGCTTAGATGTACCCAAAGCTATTTCTTTGCCTTCTTCTTTATCTGTTTTATTCATCTCTAACCTTTTCAACTGGTCGTCCAGTCTCGCAAGTGCGGCTTTCTTTTTCTCGTGGTCCCTAAACGAATTCATTCAATATTCAATACAGTCAATATACTCGGTCAATTTAAGAATGACTAATTTCATGAGCTGATAAAACTGTTTAAAAATGCTTACTTTGTGCCTTTACGCATATCCTTCAATTCTCTCTTAACCTTCTTAACTTCATCTCTTTTTGTTTGGATCTTAATGTCTAGATTTTCCATTGACTTTTCATGGGTCTTCGGTACAGCCCGTTGATGGTTACAAAGAATGGCCACAGCACGGTTTGCTCTGTTGTACGCCAAAACTTTTTCCGCTACAGTGCCTTTGCTTGGTGTCAACTCATCCAACTGCTGTTGAAGTGTGTGTGACGCATTGTACGTACGGAAAACCTTGGCAGTAAGTCCATTCATCAATTCATTTAAATGTTTGTTTAGAATTGCAGTCTGCAAAGAGATAAAGTTATTAAATTAGTACAAAGTAGAACTATTCAACTGTTTCATGTTTCAGTAAGGAATATAAAAAACTTACATTAAGACGATCGAAAAGGTCATCTCCTGATTTCTTATTTTCCATGAAAATTTTCAAATTTTTATAGACCCTTTTGTCGACTGGAACTTCATTATAGTAGCGAATTGAATCTTTTCCCAAGAAATCAAACACGACGACATTTTCTTTTCCTTCTTTCTTATCATGCAACTGAATGTGTTCGTGACGCAAGGAACAACAACCAACTGTATCTGCCTGATCTTCATCTTTTTCGTTACCCGCACGAAGAGCAAGCTGAACAAAATAAATTTTAATATTTAATCATTAAATCACAGTAATTAATTTTCCAAATATTTTCATGTTCACAATTAGTAAATCGAACCTTACCTTGTCAATAAAATACAGCGCCACGGCCCTTTGACGAACTCTCATTTCTTTGGACTTAAATTCATTTTTATATACATCACGGATCTTATCAATATGCTTCGCCAATTCACGAGCCTTTTCATATTTCAACCAATCCTTTTCGCCCTTTAATCGCGATGTAGGATTCAGCATAACATATTTAGTTTGTCCCTGTTGTAAAAATTGCCAGATTAAGTATTGCAATGTACACTCATGATGACTCTTGAATCACGCAAGATTCGTGACAGTAATCGGTGTAAAATATTGTAAATGAGCTTCAAGTACCTGAACATTTTCAACCCAGCAGGCAAGCCATGTGACACTGTTGTCATGTCGGACTTCTTTCCATTTATGCCCCTCCGGGGCCTTAGGAGGTTTCGCATCTTTACTGCAATTGATAATTACATCTTCAGGAACAACTCGTTTCTTTAACATTCCCATTTTCGGGTGATCTCCTCGACCACGAAATAGACCTGGAGGTTCGATCTTGAAATTGCCAATTTTTTCCTTATGACCATCGAGAACACAAACTCCATATTCCTTCATCATTTCTTCGTTTTCTTCTTTAAGAACAAGCTTTTGTTCCTTAGTAAACGCCTTGCGCTCTTCGCTTTTCATCTTGTAATATTCATTTATTTCTCTGAAATCGCATTTCTTTAATTCGATGATTGCTTCTCGTTCTTGTTTATTCATTTGCTTTCTCCAATCCTAAAAACAAACCATTGTTAATCGTTTTATTCTTTTTACGTAGGAGTCTAAAATAAGGATCAATTAATAATGCGTAGAATATTAACCTTAAAAAAATTTGTGTTAAATTTTTCCTTTTCAGTGTATTCATGCTCTATAAATCTAGAGTAAAACCCGGCAACTTCCTCCGCTTCTTCAGACAATTTCATTGGTTTTCCATCGTATCTAAATACCACACCTTTCGGTAGTCGTTCATAGGCGGGAGCGAAAACGGGACCTTTATGCTCCAAAAATTTCCACTTGACACCATCCTCTCTTGGAGCTTCTTCCCACCATTTCCACACCTATGAATTTCAAAAAAGTTGATATTGGCTGAACTATTTCTTAAGATTTCAATTTTACAATATATTTAACAATTACCTCTTCTTCTTCTTCTTTGCCTTTCTTTCCTTTTTTGGTAGGGCTTTGGCTGGAACTTTTATTTTTTGTTGGCGAGCTTTTGAAATTCTTTTGAGGCTTCCCTTTTGATTTCTTTTTTTTGTCATAATCGCTATCTTCATAATCGTCATCAGACGAGTCCCGTTTCCTCTTTTTTGGTGCAGGTTCAGTCTTAACTTTCTTCCTCCTACTAAGTGGAATATCTTCATCAGAATCACTCTCTGCTTTCCTTTTCTTAATTTCTACAGCGGGCTTCTTGCGAGCACTCTGATAAAGCAAAATAAAATGATTTATTCAACATTGAGACTGAAAAGGTATATCACAAAAGTGAGCATAACATGCTTTGTTAAACCATCCACATTAATTACGAGCATATCTACAATTTCCAATGTTAAATTAAGACATGCTTATAAATTGAGAACACGTATCAAAGTTTAACCCTAAATGAACAACAATCCACTTTTGCCCTATTTAGTAATTTGACCGTTGTAAATACCCCATGCCAAAGAAGATGACTATTTTAGATCAGATCAGACCAATTATTGCTCTGAATTAAAAGATGTAGGGACACAAAGATACAAACCATTGAGAGTACCAACAGTACCAAGGTGGATACAAGTACTTGCAACAAGTGATAATTACTATATAACCAAATTACTTCCTTAGTCATGAGCATAGCCAACAAAAGATAGGTCAAACGATATATTCGTACACTTTTGGTTTTACTAACTTTTGATTCATTTTTACTATCTCTTCCGGACAATTTAAAATCTTCGAATTCACTTTCCGATCCTATAGAAGTATCTGTGCTATCTGAATCTGTATTGTGACGATTCTTTGAAAATATTTGGAACTTAGTTAATATGTAAATAAAGAGAAACTTGGGGTCATTAGAAGCAAAAAACAACGGAAGATGATGCTCACCAGAGGTACATCGTCATCAGAATCAGATTCTTCTTTTTTAATTTCTTTTTTAACTTCGACTACTGAATTATTTTGCTTCATTTTGTAACCCTGAAAATTCCAAGATCCAAGTATTAAAATCAAGATCAATCAATCAATTTTGTAAATAAGTAAGAGAGGTATTCACCAGAGGAACATCGTCATCGTCAGATTCCATGGCTGAGGGTGTAAAACTTTTAATGGGTGAAACTGGTTCAGGTTTGATGACATCGATTTCATGAGGTCTGCTGCTATTTGACGAGGACGAACTTTTGCTTTTCTCCTTATCGTGGTGCTTATCCTTATGTTTGCTAGAACATTTTAAAAAATAACACAATTAATGAGTTGACAATATTGCTCATGCTTTTAAAAGTTTGAATTTACTTTTCCTGTAATAGACTATTTACCTTTTATTTTTACTACTGCTGCTTGAAGAGTCCTTTGGCGGAGACGAACTCACATCATTTTTAGGCTTGCTCTTTTCGGGGGACCTGCTTTCTGTTTTTTCCGACCGATCTCTATCATGCTTTTCGGACTTGTGATGCTTCTCACTGTGGTTGGATGATGACCGGTGTGATTTGTCTCGGTCCTTTTTGTCCCGATGTCTATCCTTTTCCCTGTCCTTGTCCTGGAATTGTTAAATGCACTTTATTTCAACATCTCCCATACGTATGCAGACTATAACTACTTATTACTGCAAAAATCAACGTAGCTCAACCATGCGATAATTATTATCCTCATAATTACCTTGTCGTGCTTGTGATGTTTGTGCTTTTTGTCCTTGTGCTTATGCTTATCTTTGTGCTTCTTTTCAGGAAAGCCATTTTTCAGTTCATCATTTTTGCTTTCCGACGACCCATTATGATGCTTACTAGGGCTGTCAGGATCAGCTTTAATTTCCATGGTCACTTTCTGCGATATAGATATAACGTGGTTAATGACACTCATACATACCTACATACCATCCTTTTCATACATAAACGTTCCAGCAAGCCTTAACAAAGAGTATTCTAGAAGAATGAGTGTTTCTGGGTAATTGGCATGAATCGACATATTTGCTATTATAATTTCTCGCGAATGATCTGAATCATACGAGTCTATCTATACTATAGCACACCAAAATCCATATTGATGCACAATTGATAATTTCACGAACGGTAAACGTGGAATAGAAATAATTTACATGCCTTAACCTTACCTTCTAAACACGAATACAACGTTATACAGCAAAACAGCTTAGAACTTGCATTACACAACAGTTACAAGCAGCATAAAGCATGAGATGTTCTATTCCCAACAACTATCCCAACTTACAAAAGACTCTTTACACTATAGTTAGCCACTATCGTATACACCGCACAACTCTACATACATACACACAATATTATAGAGAAACTTGGTTGTTGGAGTTGGAGAGGGCAATGACAGACAGGACACCTGAACACTCAATTACTTTGGTTCAATACACCTACAAGTAATAATTCATTATTTCTCCTATTTTTAGAATATTGATGAATTGCGATACGATTTACCTGCCTTAATTACTATGCGATAAGTTTAACGCATCTTTTCTATTCTAAAAATGACGACATACACTGCCAGAGTGATTCGGGGAAGTTGGGGGAAGCGTCAAATCATATGTTCGGTTAACCACACTACAATTAACATTTAAACTCTGCTATACAGAACATAAATTCGGGCTCAAATGTAAACCATGCTGTATTAACAAAATTACAAATGTCCACGCAGTTAATTACATACAGCTTGCCTGCTTAAACACTCAACATTAATAATTAAACCTGTTTTTTAGTCAATAAACCCAAAGCACCTTGAAACTGATTGTGAAATCAATCAATAAATATAACAACAGTGAGAGTTTCAATTTCAACCTCCAGCCCGACACCAAGATAAAATACAGCAGTTTATCAAAAAACTCCAAATCAAAACTTACACAAAAAGCTCTTGTTGTGTTTGTTAACTGATTAATCAGATTTTTACGTTCTACATCCTATCCCAAGGAATTTATTAGCATTTTACACGTTTCACATAACATAAATCATTAACCCGTGTACATAGATTTTACATTCAACATTTGTAGCATTCATAGCACAACATTAAAGATGAAAAGAAGATGAAGAAGAAGATAGGACATAGAATTTTTCCCCTTTACTTTTAAAGGAATGAGCAAAGGAACTCTAACTAAATAACTCTCTCGAGTACAAAAGTACAAAGTATAACGAGAATTCAGCACATAGAAGAATCAGACACAGACACATTAGATTTACAGACAGCCAGCACATCAAGCCAGAACTCTGCATGCAATCCAAGCACAGAAAAGCAGAACATAGAATATTTCCTCTCCGCCATGTCGGGACTTAGAAAAATTCTGAGTTTTCTGCCTTTCTCGCTGTCACCTCTTTAAAT
Source organism: Pogonognathellus longicornis (assembly GCA_034694085.1). Lineage (NCBI taxonomy): Eukaryota > Metazoa > Arthropoda > Collembola > Entomobryomorpha > Tomoceridae > Pogonognathellus > Pogonognathellus longicornis. Next base: position 9,875 of record JAQFYB010006490.1, read on the forward strand.
GCCAATAAGTTCAAAATTATTCAACTCACCGAAATTCCAAACGAGCCAAATTGAAGACTGCACTTGATATTACACCTCCCTCACTTTTCCGCAACAATTACTCGACACAATTTTTGAAAATCGAAGCGAGAATGGAAAGAGTGAAAAAACTTAGTCGCTTTACGCCGTGGCCAGACTTAGCAAAGTAACGCAGAGTTCGAAGAACACACCAACCAACCAACCAAACTTAGAAACTTTTCGAGCTAGAAAAGCCTAACCTGTGTTCTGCGAACAAGCGAACAGCTTCGTCCCTTCATACCTACGCCACATTATACTTGGCTTGGTTGAAAGTGCCACATACAAACATAGAGCTATCAAAAGAGTTTCAGCTATACGATACGTAACGGATTCTGTCTCTGTAGTCTGTAGAGGAGTTTTGTACTTGTACTTGCACTTGTAGTTTGTAAACCAAAAGCAGAGTCGTAGTAGTTGCCTTTGCCTGTTGTAAATGTAACGCGTTGTTGTAGTAGGCAATGGCAAGGAATAAAGGAAAGGGCTAAAGCCCATCATCATTCCATGCATTTTGCTCGCATAGATATACACACTTCGTACAAATACACTCACATAACACACTCTACAAAACCAGAACATAGAATTTTGTCGAGCTTTTTCTCCTCTTTCAGCCTATGTCTCGTTCTCTCGTCTCGTTTCTAGTCTAAGTTCTTCATCTCATTGCATAGCATTGATCTGGATACCTCATGCCGCAGCAACAGACTTATATACACTGTGTACAACTTCAGCTAAAATCTTTCCCTCTCCCCTTTATACCACATCATCACATAACATGACACACAGACTCACACAACATACACAGAACGAACAACGCGCATCCATATAGGTACTGATGTTCCTAAAGGTATTCCCTTCTATTTGTATGAATTGTATGTATGGATGCATAGAAAATATATAAGCATGCTGTTTTAGCTGTTTCGATTCATGTAAGTTACAGTGTATACAATATAATTCCCAAGTCAAAGCGCTTAGTTTTTAGTCTATATGTACATGAACGTAAACTAAGAGTTTCTTCTAAGTACGTACTTTGCACAGTAACAGTTTGCAAGTGGTAGGTAGTTTAAACTTATTGTTAGTTAGCCTAGTAAGTCTAGGTATTAAAGTTTGTATGTATAGGAGCAGAAGGGTTAAATAGATCTATGTATATTGTGTTGCTTTTATACACGGGGATCGTCGCCGGCCGCGCCGCCGGATGGATACCTCACCACCAGCATCACCTCTTTAGTTTAGTTAGTGTTTTAGATGAAAGAGTTGGTGTTGCACAACAGATAGAGGATAGAGATGCTGAATAATGTATAAAATCATTTTTACCCATGCCTTCGTTTTATAGTTAGTACAGTGCAAAAAGGAATTGACTTTTGCATATTTGCAGCGTGCTAGTGTAGTTTAGTTTGGCTAACTTTTCTATGCTACATATAGGTAGGATTTCTACATGAGATGCAATTATATGCGAAATACTTTAGATAATTATGTATTAAAATGATTGTGGAGTTTAAAACTTGGATTTTCTGATAAGGATATAATTTAGAATGTCATAGACATGCATAGGCAATTCAGTTATAATGCAACAAGGGTGACCTAATATGACATAATGTATCATTAGATTTATTTCATGGTTTGTCTAAATATCTCAAAATTCTAAAAATTCTATGCAAAAATTGGTTCTAATATTGTCGGCTGACTTTGTACCGGCTGACGAAGTAAGCGTATAACATTTTAACATACAAGTAAGCAAATGCCATGCATTGTATGTGTCCTTATGTATGTAGTTTAGGTATGTATGTATCTTTTCATCCTCCTGTGACATACAACATACAACGAAACAAGATACATACAACCGTAACAAGCCCGGATTTATTTTTTGTTTTATTCACGGTTTATTTGTTCGGAAATGCCTAATTCACGAGCAAAAATGAATTAAAGAAAAGAGAAATGATACATACCCCGTTTATACATATAACAAGACGGGTAAATAAAATGATGCCCCGTTTATACATATAACAAGACGGGTAAATGAAATGATGCCCCGTTTATACATATAACAAGACGGATAAATGAAATGATGCCCCGTTTATACATATAACAAGCAGGGGTGGGTAAATTACATGTAATTTGGAGCTAAATGTAATTAAATTACATGTAATGTAATTTGTAATTTGTGGTAGAATTATAGCAATGTAATTAAATTACAATTGTAATTTGACGAT
>JAQFYB010006491.1:0-12132 GCA_034694085.1 Pogonognathellus longicornis
GACTATAGGCATGTTGTGGGGTGACTATAGGCATGTTGTGGGGTGACTATAGGCATGTTGTGGGGTGACTATAGGCATGTTGTGGGGTGACTATAGGCAAGTTGTGGGGTGACTATAGGCAATTTATTGAGTGACTATAGGCAAGTTGTGGGGTGCCTGTAGACAAGTTTTGTAGTAATGCGCGCCCAGTTTTGTTCTCGAGCTCTGTGCGTTCAGGAACTTTGCTTTGCACAAGTTATACCTGATTTGTGTTTTCAATCTCTAAGAAAACCGATTTTTATTTAGAATGAACTTTTTATTTCATAAGTAGTAAGACATAAGGAGAAGGTGATAATAATAATAAGGTATATAACAATGACCAAGTATTTTGTATTTGGACAAAAGACAGACAAAAGAGTAAATGAATGTGATTCATGATTTGATTAATGTTGAATGTGAATGTGTATAAATATGTCATAAAATATTAAAATATTTCAGTCAATAGTTGCAATAGTGTCTAGTTTTGCCAACTAAAGTACTAAGTAAATAACTAATAAATGGCATTACACAGCACTACTCACATTCAGTACAGTCAGTATCAGTAGTCAGTAAACAATCATTTAATTAACGTTGTCTCAGCCAGAATTTTATAAAGCACTCAATGTACACAAAGCACTACTGAATTTTAGACGAGGAATTTAAAAAAAAAACTTATCGTCCTCACGGAGTTAATAAATAGTGTAAAAATCGTTGTTTAATCATAAGTCAAGTGTAATACAGACAAAAAAAAAGAAAATAGAGAATTAATAACATGCTGCCTACTGTGCCTACGAGTTACGATTTACCTCTAATTCATAATTAATTACAGACACTGACAACTGACAGTCATACATTGTACATACCCCAGCACAAAGTTGACAATGAGTTTTCGGTTCCTGATTCCTGAAATGAGAGGTGATCTACTCTATTACAAATTGTTGTTGCGAGAAAAATTATCGAAATTGACAATTTCTTAATTTTTTAAATTTATTTTTCCACTCTGAAAATTCAGTTCTGCTTTGCCATCCTTCGTGAACTTTACCAAACACTCACACATTATAATAACTCATTCATAGATACACAGTCTTACAAAGTCTACATAATATGACATACTAATGTTACATCCAGTTGAAATAATTTTAATTGTTATAATATAAATAAATAACCATTAAAATTATTTCAACTGTCTGCATTTTATTGCTTTCAGATGAACTTAAACAAAATGGTAAATAACACGGAAAAGAGAGATACGGTGACCGGTCGTTTGGGTCGTGATGGGATGCGTAGATATTTGAAAGAAAGAAAAGACTGTACGTTAATAATTTTGCACGCAAAAGTTGCCCAGAAATCTTATGGAAATGAAAAGAGATTTTTTTGTCCTCCGCCTTGTATTTATTTATTTGGCGAGGGATGGGATCGTAAGCGCGAACAACTTTTGGCATCAGGGGAAACAGAACAAGGGTCGCAACTGTGTGCATTCATAGGCATCGGCAACTCGGACCAAGATATGCAACAACTGGATTTGAATGGAAAAAGTTACTGTGCAGCAAAAACACTATACATTTCGGATTCCGACAAACGAAAACATTTTATGTTGTCCGTAAAAATGTTTTATGGTAATGGACACGAAGTGGGTGTATTTCAAAGCAAAAGAATTAAGGTGATCTCTAAACCGTCCAAGAAAAAGCAATCGCTCAAGAACGCGGATTTATGCATAGCATCTGGGACCAAAGTTGCCTTGTTCAATCGTTTGCGTTCACAAACTGTGAGCACTCGCTATCTCCACGTGGAGGAGGGCAATTTTCATGCCTCTTCAACGCAGTGGGGCGCCTTTACAATTCACCTTCTCGACGACGATGAGTCAGAGTCTGAGGAATTCAACGTCAGAGATGGATATATTCATTACGGATCTACAATCAAACTCGTTTGTAGTGTCACCGGGATGGCTCTACCTCGTCTCGTCATTCGTAAAGTTGATAAGCAGATGGCCCTCTTAGACGCAGATGATCCCGTTTCACAATTACACAAATGTGCCTTTTATTTAAAAGATACAGACAAAATGTATTTGTGCCTGTCTCATGAAAAAATTATTCAATTTCAAGCAAATTCAGCAACAAAAGAAGCAAGTAAAGATGTTATTAGTGATGGAGCTGCTTGGACTATTATTAGTACTGACAAAGCTGAGTATCAGTTTTTTGAAGGGATGGGGCCTGTGCCCACGCCAATTACTCCTGTCCCAATTGTTCATAATTTGAATTTAAACGGGGGAGGAGACGTGGCCATGTTAGAACTTAACGGAGAAAGTTTCGGACCAACTCTCAGAGTTTGGTTTGGCGAAGTGGAATCTGAAACAATGTACCGATGCCAAGAAAGTATGCTTTGTGTTGTTCCCGATATCTCCCTTTTTAGGGACGGGTGGCAGTGGGTTCGTGTTCCTACTCAAGTGCCTGTGTCTTTAGTTCGTGATGATGGTATCATTTTCTCAACTGGCTTAACATTTGTTTACACACCCGAACCAGGACCACATGCTCATTGCCCCTCTATTGATCAAGTTATGAGGTCACCGAGAAATGCACCTCATACAACATCAGTATCTTCTAACAGCCATCAGGGTGACGACCGCATTCATTCGGGGGACCCAGTTAGTGTAACATCCGGAAATGTTAAATTTACTTACAGTTTATCCAGAATAATGTCGTAATTAATTAAATAGTAAGTTCGATCTTTGTTGTCGTACATGTACGTTTTCAACTATACGTACACCGTACACGTGTTTTGTATATTAATTACGCAACCTTAACTGCCAATATTTAATCACTCCTTACTTGTAAGAGGAAGAACAGAAACATTTCTGCTTCGTATATTGATAAATGATAAGAATATTATTATTATTTGACCGTATTTTCGCCTGTTGTTTATGACTATATACTTATAGTATTTCATGTAGATGATTATTGCATGAAAACAAGAAAATAAAATATATTTTTTCTGTGAAATTTTTTACATATTTTAAAGATATACTGCTGTCTTTTAAAAGATTAAAGAACAATAATTTTCAGTTGATAAGAAATTATATTGCTGAATATCTATTTACACTAAAACTTCATATTTTGATATAGTTCATGTCAAAAAATAATTATTACTCCAGTGTACAATAAAAAAAATGACAACCATTACAAGTTATTAACGTTTCAAATTTATTTCACTTCAAAATGATAGTAACAGCGTATTATTTACTTCTTTCTCTTTTTCAATCCGGCTGCTCTTGCTTTGGCGGCTTCTTCTGGATTTTCAGCAGCTTCCTTTGCACGTTTAGCACGAATACCAACCAATCTTGAGTCTGTTCTCGCCTTACGAAGAGCATTGAAAGCAGAGAAAGCTTTCTCTTCTTCTGTGGGCACTCGTGCCTTTTCCTTCTTTGCAGGTTGACGGATAGGCAAAACAGGTCCTTGTAATTGGGAAGCAAGTTTAACTTCTTCAGCCTTTAAAGCATAAATCATTGTTTTGACAATTAATTTTTGTAAATAATGACTTAATAAATAAATGGCGTAAATAACTTTATAGTGATTTATACGCTTACAGTGGAGTCTCCCTTCCATGGTTTCTTGGAATTCAAGGGGAACAAGATCAGCTTACTTCGGTATTCTTTAAGACGTTGTACATTTTGCTGGAGAGAATCCAGGGATCTGTTCTTACGGCGGTGATCAACGGATATTCCGATAGTACGAGCGAATCCACGATTCAAGCCAGCTCTCTTAATTTCCTCGAGTGTGAAACCACGTCCGGCTCTCACCTTAATATGATATCTTACAGTTGGACATCTGACAACAGGACGAAGAGGACCAGCAGCAGGTCTGGGTGCTACTTGGCGAGCTTTCTTCAATCGGTTCACATGTCTCCGTTGCTTACGTGCGGGTTGATTGAACCAAGTTTTTACATACCGTTGCCAATCTTTATGGAAATGCCCATTGGGCACCATATTATTTCGTTTCGGCGCCATCCCTTAACCACCACTTGGGCTATTCAATTTTAGAAAAAACAACATTCGTATAAATACAATATAAAACAAGTTAGAGATTAATTAACTAGAAATTATTTTTACACTCCTCTTATTAGGCCAAACATTAATTAAACTATGGGTCAGTCTTGAGGTTACTTTGTTGACTAAGACTAAACGACTATGGTCTGCTCTGCATCGGATGTCCCCATATAGGGCCTACGGCCTATAAAAATGAATACGCAGTAAAATTGGGGTCTTTCAATATTTAATGCATCAAATTCACGCGTAAATTAAGCTATTTATGTAGAGCCAAAATCTACATAAAATGCATTTTGAAGTATTTTGTTGTAAATTATGTAAATAGGCAAAAAGTTACTTCGTTAATTTTCGGATATCGGATGATACTTTACGAGTTTCAATTTCCCGTTCTTTGATCCTATTTAGTGGCTGTTCGATTTCCTGGCATGTTATTATTAGCTCAATACTCATGCAAAATAGTCGAGTAAAAAATAATTTTGAAATTGAAATTTTGCTTGTTCGGTTATTTGAATATTTTCTTGAGACGACAATTGAAAAATTGAAAAGAATTAGTAGTAGAAAGGGAACCGGAGCGAAAAAGCCGGACCACAATAACGAGCTTGGGGTTCAAAAAAGAAGACCCCATATCACCACCTCTAGTATGTATAAAAAAGTTGTCTTCGTAAATCGATTGGTGCTTCAAAACTATAAAACCTACAGAGGTATAAGATGCTTACGAAAACGTATGCAATGAACCTTTTCATTATTACAAAATTGGAAGAACGTGGAAGAATCACACGGACGGTGTAGCGGTTTTCGGCTTATTCTCGCCGTAATTCAAAAACTGCTCAATAAAGTGGAAAACTGTAACCGGCGAGTTGTACTATTAACATTTTTAGAATGCGAACCTAATTTGCATAATCCCCAGTTTGCAAAAATGAGAGGTTTATGGAAAAGTTGTGCTCAATTTCTATAGTAACATTTTTCACTGCATTGGATAACTGCTGAATTCAACTCAATAAATTCAAATAAAATTGCTGTGCAATTTAACCTCTCATAATCTTCAGGGTCGCATAGTCGCATTCTAAAAATATTGACAGTAGTACTGTTTACCCCCTTTCAAAATTGTCCACATACATCTCTCTGGAATTCTTAGTTGCTTAGTTACTGAAAAATTCCAGTTTTACTAACAAAAATCAATGAGAGTAGTGTGCGTGATTCGTCATGCAATACATGAAGAGAGCCGACTAACGACACAATTTCTAGGCATCAACAACATTGGTTGGCTCTCTTCATGTGTTGCATGACGATTCATGTACACCACTCTCACTGATTTTTGTTAGTAAAACTGAAATTTTTCAGTAGCTAAGAATAGCAGGGAGTTGTATCTTGTATGTGGACAATTTCGAAAGGGGGTAAACACTAAACAGTGCTACAACTCGCCCGGTTACAGTTTTCCACTTTATTGAGCAGCTTTTGAATTATTGCGAGAATAAGCCAAAAACCGCTACACCGTCCGTGGGATTCTACCAATTTCGTATAAAATGAAAAGGTCCATTTTAACCACGCGCCACACACGCTCTTCAGTTGAGGAATATTTAAAAAAAAAATTCACATCTCTAACTACTATTATAGTTTTTGCGCTAGAGCCGACTTCAATTTTGGCCAGTGATAATTCATTGTGAAGTCCAGGATTTATGTAAGTTGCCTATCATGTCTCAGCACGAGAAGCAGCTTATGGCTTAGAAGTTGGAATCTACCGCAATGGCACCGAACGAAAACATCAATTTGCACACAGATATATTGAAGTAGAAAATCATAATATTATCACAACAATAATGTGAAAAATTTATGGTATTTTATCAAGCAATGTAAAGTATTTTTATTGGAGTATTAAAAATAATCTTACCGAATTACTGTTGACAAAATATTTCAAATATTGAATATGATATTTGAAAGTCACACAACTTGCGGTCCCTGAATATGTTGAGCGATGATGGTGTGAGAACTGAAGAATCGTGAATACGAAACCACAGCAGCACGCCGATGGAAAGGAATTGAAAGACTGCGCTTTGGTAATACAAATCCAAGTACAACGTCTTGTGCGCCAACAGAGTACGCTGGAATATGCTCCATAAACCGGCGAGGCAGTTACAGATGAAGCAGCATTGGTTACAGCAAGAGTTACCAGAGATGGGCACAACTTTCTTGCTGGCGGCCCGGCCGCGGCTTAAGTCATAATTTTAGGCCATTTTTTAATGCGGCCGACCACTACTACCTCAATGTTAATGCGGCCGCCATGACTGCGGAGTTGGAATTTCTGTCAACTTTGGTGCACCTGGGAAGTCAATGGTGGCCCTGGGGACACAACCGGAGGTACCCGTGGTACGGGCGGGCACACTTGGTGCCCCGCAGGGCTGATAGCCCCGGAACCCCACATTTTCTCAAATCCAGCATTACTGCTTCAAAGTTAATGCGGCCTTCTATCTTATGAAAACTATATGGCGGCCGGCTTTGCGGCCTGCGCGATCGCCTCAAAAATTGAATGCGGCCATCGTCTGGCCTGCCGCAAGAGTGGCCGCTGCCCCTCTCTGATAGTTACTATCAGACGCTCTTGTCCATAGGCTTTTAAAGGCATAGTAGCATAATGTAGCAAACAAGGAGCAGATTTAGGGACCATCCACATCGTCTGCAATTTTCGACCTTTTTTGGACCTCCTCACCTCTGGTTTCTACTACTGTCTGTTTTCTAGTACCTCTCTCCCTAATGACGTCTGCCAACTTAATGAGCAAAATAATTTAAATTTTATTTCGTATCAATATTTGCTGAAAAATTTAAGCTTTTGACAGTATGTTAAATATTATCAACCTCAACTATTTGCAAATCTTCTATGTATTATCGGAAGACCAAACTCAGAATCTGCATTCATCATTTAAAAGTTACTTTCTCGAGTTAAAAATACTTTCTTGTGCACATGTTTGTAGACTTATGGCAACTTCTTAACTTCTTGGATGAAAAGGGAGAAAAGCAAGGCCACATTGGGGGGGGGGGAGAGGAATTGACAGAGAATGTTATTGCTTCTTTTTAAATTATGAAACAGAGATTTGTGACTTGGATCCGAAAGCCATTTTTTGGCATTTTATTTTAATTTATTTATTTTAATATTTGCATCCCCTAAAATGGAATGCTAGATACGACCATGATGTAAAGTGAAAGTTACTGGACAAATTCTGTTTTTATAACATCTTTGAAAGGTAACGAAAATCGAAAAATTTCAATTTTCAAGATGATTTAGAGCGAGTCGACCAAAACGATCATCAAAATTGGAAAAAATTCGCGGCAATAATCGTTCGCTTTTTGCCTTCCATAGTTTTCTTACTTCTTCATATTATAAGTAAGTGAAATAGGCTTATCCATGACTGAAAGGGCAAACTATCAATTATCACTCGTAGAGCAAAAAATTGAGCTAAGTGTAAAAATAAACATAAAATTCATCCATTTGCCGCATAACGCTAAAATTATTGCGAATTTTGTTAACTTTTACTGTAAAAAACCCCGTTTTGCCATTTGATTCTTTTCTTGACAATAATAAATATAATTCTACCGCAGACGTCCTACTAGCCGATAATCGTCCCTCCCTCCCAACATATTCTGTCTGTATTAAAGAACCCCCTCCCCTAAATCGCAGACGTCATATGTGGATGGTCCCTTATACGAAGGGTACTCCGTTCAGTCCATTCTATCTGTTGTTCTGTCTATCCGTCTGTCTATTGTGAAGAAAAATCTTATAATATTTTATTATGTTATTAGGTGAATCCTAGCTCGCGCTGCTCGCGAACAATGGCGCGCATGCTGGCAACAATTTTATGTGGTCTCGGATGGCCTTGTTTGCGGCGCTATTAGCAGAGATTAGCAGAGCTCAAATAAAATATTATTAAATGAGATAATATATATGAGGGGTAATACAATAATACCATGCACCCTGCGACACTGAACGTTCTGACAGTCTGGCTGCAAGACTGTCTAACATGCGAACAGTTAATCATAATGCTAGACTGCGAATAAAGTCTCTCTGTTACCCCCTCATAGATTTCTTTGTGACACAACAACAGTTTGAATTTACCCTCGTCAACAGTTTATTCTGGCGCTTTTTTATGTTACGCCCAATACTGACAAGCAACGAAACGAAGGAGGTATCTATACAATACGATACATACTCATACAATTACACAACACACTCTACTCATACATCTTTTGTCCCTTTATCTCATGTTCTGAGTTCTGACTTCTTCTGTTCTGAGTGAACTGTTTGTTTGTGTTAGTCTCCCGCAAATATTTTAACCAGAAACTCTAATACATGTTGGTGTGCGTGTGTTGGACAAATATACAAATAAAATATTTTTTTCAACTTTCTGCTGCAAATAATTTATTGCGGTTTTATCATTCAACATTAAAATTAACATACTGTAATATTTTGTTAGTTGGTGTTTAATCAAAACATCGAGGGGTTATTGGTTGCTGTTGGTCCTGTTTTTGAATTTTTAGGTACCGCTTCATCCATCATCCTGTCTAGTGATTCATGATTAATCGTCGTTTTTGGAATTTAAACTCCTGTTAACTGTTGAGTGTTGACTGGCGATTGGGTAACTTTAAACATTCATTTCAGTATAATAATATAAAGTACACATACAACATAAACTAGATTCCAACTTTGAACTTGTTAGCTATCTCAGCTGACAGCTGAGCTGATATGGGGGCTTACAGAAATCTTGCCACTAAATGTTTACCTTTCACCAGTTTTACCAGACACCAGATTTGAAGTCAGTCGGCTTAATAATTGTTATTATCGACTACCGAGTTCCGGAAGTCGACTTTGGAGGCGATGAAATGACTGAAATGAGAAGGTGCCTAACCTAAAACACATTTGTTTTTGTTTTTGGCCACTTTATGATTGTGACCCCAGATCTCGAAAACGAACAATGATTTAAGAAATCCTTTGTTATTTCGAATGAACTAGATTACACATTACACATCTGTTGTCTGTGGGTTTTATATTTTTGAAGTACCAATCGATTTAAGACGACAACTTTTTACGTAATGTGAAATGGCACCAAAGAGAGCTGATACACCGATGAAGAGCCGAAATAGATCAAAAGTGCTATAGTTGTTTACATATCGTCCTGTCGGCTCTTCATCTCCTTCTCTCGCCGACGGAGATGTGTACACAAACAGTTGTATTCGTAAATCGCTTGGTACTTCAAAACTATAAATATAAAACCTACAGAGTTGTAATTTAGTTCATTCGAAAGAAAAATGATTTCCTAAAACATTGTCGCTTGTCAATGTCCATTATCACACCTTTCGTTTTCGAAATACAATCTGGGGTGATGAGCATAAATAAAGTGGCCGAAAGAACATGTGTTTTAGGCACATTCTCACGCCTCCAAAACCCGACTTATGGAACTCGGCCATTCTTTTGAATGGTTTTATTTTTTTAAGCGACTAACATCAGTCATATACACAGCTTTACACGTAGCTTACTGTAAGCTACATGCATCTTGCCTCCAATAAGCTAAATCTGGCTTGTACTAAGCCAGATGTACAGCTTTTCTGACGTCATCGTCGCTGGTGGAAAAAACTCTTTTCTTCATCCGTGACAGGCACAAAACCTTATCTATTAATCCCCGAAATATTTCCCAATTTTCTTCCCTTCCTTTTTCCCTTTCCTTCCCTTCCTTCCATTTTTCCTGCCTCCCTTTCCCTTTTTTTCATCCTTTTTTCCCGTTAAATGCCGCTTCGCCGCAAACCCGGCATCCTAGATGCCAAGAAGCCAAGGTTTTTCCACCAGCGTAGGACGATGACTCATCGTCATACCATTAAATCCAAATTATTATACTTTTATCCAAATTATTATACTTTTATCCAAATTATTATATTTTTATCCAAACGGCTATATTTTTATCCATTTATTATTTTTATTCTTGCAAGCTCAAAACATGAGACAGAAATATGATTATTATCGCGCGTTTCGCGAAAAAGAGCACATCACAATAAAATAATTTTTTTGGGATTAATGGCGGGGGGGGGGGTTAATATTTAATAATTGCCCCTTGCTAGCTCTTTGTGCGAACTACCATTACGTAATTTTTGAACTAAACTAAACTGACTGCAATTTTTAGAATCGGTATTCTGTAGTGGTGCCTGTACATCTTTTTTAGTTTTTAAAATCAATCTCCCCTGTGCGCAATTTTTTAAAAATCATTATGTGAAATACTACGAGTTCAATTTTTATTTTGATCGAAATGAAACAGCTTTTGGACTATCTTCATAATTAAATTAATTGTTGATTACAAACAGTCAGTTGGCCAAATCTTGGAGTCGAAGAATACGGTACAAAGTGAAATCAAGCTTGTGTGCAGCAATCCATCTGTAAAAAAATTCAAATAAAATCCACCTTTAGTGATTCGTCATTAAAAATCCGGTCGTCTCGTCTCAGTCGTCTCTTCACTCACTCGAGTTTTTTTATCTGAATCTGAAAGGCAATTATTTGTTATTGTACATTTAGTCAAAATGGAAGGAGTGATACCCAGCATGTAAGTGTTTGCACTAAAGTTATTATTACTTTTATTACTAATTAAATTACTATCAATATTCATCTATGTATGTATAACCAACATTTTTTCATTTGCGTAGACTAAAATATTTTTGTTTTTGTTTTTGAGCGTGCCTTTCTACACCTACTTTACCACAATTTAGTAAAAATCCTATGTCACATAGGGGCCGAGTTAAACTAGTTAGCCTCATAATAGAGTTCCCTCGCAATAAGTCATTTTCCATTAATCAATTCATGTAATTAAAAACATAGCTTTGAATTCTGGGACACTCTAGAGCCTTGTTTTTGACAACTTGTAAATTGTAGAATTTCAGGTCGCAAATCATGATAATATTATGTTATGCATTTTGTAGAGGGTGTAAACTCAAACTACAAAAAATACAACCCCGTTTTTCAATTCACCCCTTAGGTGCATGGTGCATGCCTACTCACCCCCTTAGTAGCCTACAGGGTAAATAAACGGGATCTGAAACAGGGTGTGGAGTGGAGTATGACGATGATGTAGTAAATATACCAAAATCCGGAGGGATTTTGGCAAAGCTGAAAAACCCGAATGTTTCCAACAGATCATGGCTTTTCAAAATTTTCCAACAAACCGGGGCTCGGATTTCGGATGGCTCACGTTTAAAGGGACGTGGTGAGACTGTATTGCGGGTGACTTTTTTACGGGGACATAAACATTAATTCTATTTTTCGCCAAATTTCTATTATTTTTTAAATCTACAAATAGAAGGGGATGAGGTGCGCAGACTAGATAACCTTTTGTATTTGATCTCAGAAAAATGTAAGTTTTTAAGCATAGAAGGTCAGACGCAACTTCAAGCACCATTATGACACAACCTTCGATAGTCGGGCACCGTTTCATAGGTTATTTTTCTTCGTTGAAATCAAATTTCAAAAAAAAATCTTTAAATTTTCAACTATATAAAAAATTCAGACTATGTGTGCCGATTTCTATTTGTAGATTTGAATAGAAGTCCTGTTGAAATTGGTTAAAAATGGAATTACTGTCCATTGAGTTCATGTCCCCGTAAAAATTCAATTCGTCCACGGCCCCCGCCCCCTTAACGTGTGAATTAAAAATGGGGATGCATTTTTTAGAGTTTATGTCAACACCCTCTACAATAAAGCTCACATTATTTATTATCCTGATATTTGCAACCTTAAATTCAACAATTTACAAGTTATCAAAAAAATTTGATAAGCGATCATGCACATAATACATCACCATTTTGCGTACAAACAGACAGAAATTGCACAATTACGAGAATTCAGTTTTTTCATCCCTGCACATTTACCAGAAGACCACAGTTTACTTCATTTCTGCAGTCATTTTTTCAACTATTTTGAAATGGTTTTTTGAATGCACCGTTAAATACTAGAACTATCTGAGGTTCGAGTAAACTTTTTTTAAATTTTTCCAAAATTTTACATCTTGGTCTAAAATCGATTTAAAAAATGTAAATATTACAGAAAAAGTTTC
>JAQFYB010006492.1:0-12130 GCA_034694085.1 Pogonognathellus longicornis
CATCGAACCGATAACTCATCGAACCGATAGCTCATCGAACCGATAAATGCTTATCGGTACATCGATACTCAGCATTAGTTTTCAGCCAAGTGTAAGTAATGTTGCGTAACCACATTGTGTCATTACTCACAGGGCATGTATATGCCCTGTGGACACTGAAAGCTGGCTATGCTGTGCTATCTGATTATCTGTAAATAAGTTTAAAAACAATAATAATAATTTTTATTTAAGAATTCTGATTACTGTCACAAATGGACAAAAAAACTTTTAGTACTTTAAAATGGTTGTTCCCAATCTCTTTTAGTTATGATTTATGATGACAGAAATAAAGTGATTTTTTAACAACAATCACAGTATTAGTGTTGCTTGATTGAACTTATATTATGTAGCTGACTGAGCTACAGAAATTTCTGGTTTTATTTTACGTCCATTGGATCTGAAATCAACTTGTGAAAATTGTTCTTAGACCATATTGCATGTCCCGATATTTTGATAATGATAGACAATTTTGCTTCCCTTTTGTGCACAAACAATTCAATAATATTAGTTAATTTGTACATGCAACAGTCGCGATTTTACATATTATTATGATTGCTTTATAAAGCAGATTGCTCAAAGAACTTGAATTGTAAACGTCACTATTGGGAATGTTTCACCGCAAGTTTATACTAGTTATACGTTTACATACCTACAAAATAAAAGCATTAGGAAAACTGGAAAAACGAATGTTTTATTACTACACCAAACTTTCATTTGAGTTGGCATCGCTCACAAAAAGCGCGTCACATCACTAAACACCTTTTTATAATCATCATTTTTTGCGAAAGTTGTACCTGAAGAAGATCTATTTTTCTCTTTGTTTTTAAATGCTTTAGTATTAGAACATTGAGTATTGAGAAACTAACAATAAGTATAATAATATTATTATAAGATTTTAAAAGCCTATAAATATCCTATCTCTCCTAAAACGCTGTATCAGACTCAGATTAGTTACTTATATCACAAATCCAAATCTCGATTCTAAACTAGAAGGACGAGATGTATCGTATCATCCCGTTCATACGCCAATACTTTATTGATCAATATCTCTCTGTACACATCCAATAAGAAAATACAGACTTACTTCAACCGTACTTTCTGTTCACGCTTCAAGGGAATTCTACAATATTTCTCATGTCATAAACTAACTAAACTACCTATGTATGTATTAATAGTATACATAAATAGAAGTTGCAGTTTCCATCAAATGATCGAATCGTCTATGTGCAAAAACATGCGTTTATATAATTTGGCAACGTAAAAATGAAGATTCACCAATAAAACCACACGTGGGCTCATAAATATGTGAGCTCTTATTGATCATATTGATAAAAGGTAGACAGGTAATGTAGCATGAGAAAATAGAATTTATTTAATGTTAAACTGTAAACTCTATATAGAATATATGGGTACCTATATTTTGAATTAAAAATCTTATGTTGATGTATTTAAATACATTTAAGTCAAGTTAGTTCGAATTTATTTGTACAATCGCCAACTATTAATTCAGTTAGATCAAAGGGAAAAGGGAATGGGTACTTAATTACTTAATTATGACCAACTGATATCATTAAGCTACTACTAATGAGCAGCTTATCATTGAAAATAATTGAAATAATTTGTGTTTACTGTTTACTTGTTATTAGATTTAAATGCCTAATGATCAGACAATACGTTTTGTTATACCACGACCTAAATACAATACAATCATCCTTCTTACATAATATTAGATAACTCCTTTCTTTCAGTCGTCAGTAATCATTACAGATTATACCTTCACGTAGGTTTTGTAAAAGAGCCATTGAATCATTAGATTTACAATTCCGAAATTCATAGTACCTATTACATACATACTATTACAGGGTATGTACAAGATGCACCTATAGTGTGAAACATACATAGAATTAGAGGGTCTTTTCATAAATAAACAGAGCTTGAGACTTGAATGAAGCTTCTTATTTATATGGAATTGTAAATTGTAATGATGATTATTATGCTCGTAGATTTATTACTAATCAATCTTTTGGGCATAGAAGAATTTCAAAAATTAGTAATTCCTAAATCGTAATCGTATACGGGAGACCACCAACAGCTAATTGCAATGTGAATTTGAATGTTTGATTACTTTCGCAATAATGACTAATTCATTAGTGCATAAAATAAACTCTCAATTGTGAATGGTTGACATAAATTCATTGTTCTTTGCCTTTCTTAGTTGGAAAAAGTTAGTGCATACACTGTGCCTTAATTTCTATGATTCGACTCAATTATATAATTCAATGAAATTGTGACCAGGTTTATTATTTTTGATTGTAATATCCCATTCAATGTACAAGGCAATAGGTAGCTTTTAATTTTTTCCATTAAAGTATACCTTACACTGTTTTTCTGGTTCTTTGATTTAAATTGTGAACACACATAATCAGATCGCAGGAGTTTTATTTGTCGAATTATAACAATTATATAAAAAAGTCGAGAAATAGGTACTACAATATTTTTAAGAGCCCAATTTTCAACCTGTATACCTACAGCCTATAGATGTATGTAAAGGTATAAGTATTATAGCATTTGTAAATGCATTATGCACCCACGTAAAGAAAATATAGTGTGTGCCAATTGAAGGCTTGTATTGCGTGTACTTTGTGCTAAATAAAGCATTTTGAATGCAACGATTCTGTCTTAACATTTAAAATTTATGATCTGAGCACCTACCCACCTAAAGAATTGATCTAAGAGTTATAGCACGTATTTATTTAATTTATTTCGTCATACGATCATAACGAAGCAAATTATCTGTGCGTGCATGTGGTATTAGCATGTGAATTGAAGATTTGTTAACATAACGAAACGAAACGATGAATTAATGACAACGAAAAAAAGAGAACGTTCCCAGGAGATTCAGCACAGTATTTGGCTAATTTAGCAGAAAGAAGCGCTTGATATTATGATATTGATCCCATAGAAAGATCAATTAGCCAAGAATATGAATTATGATCATGTTTTTCATTTTTCTGCACAGTTTCATCTTTCTAAATTAAGCGTTAATTGAGCACCTACAGCAATCCTCGTGGTACATAATACACATTCATCTTTGCCAACATTTCTGTTCTACTATGTACACTTCTTAATAACAGAGCAAAGCAAACCCCTTACACATTCACGATTTATCCACAATCTCTTTCAAGTCAGGAAAAATGCATCTTCTTCTTTTTTTCATTTAAACCTGATTAAAGTCATGCTCATTATACTTACCTACACCACAACAACACACACACCGACCACATGCTACCGCCATACCATCCCATGCACACAACTCTAATCTTAACAGTATTTAAACTACAATTAAAACGAAGCTTTGTTGCAAGCGGCAGGATTTGCACCAACTTCCCTGTCTGCATTGTGCATTCTGTATGAATCCTCTTATTAATCCTAGAAGTTTCATTTTTAATCCTATAAATAAATAGGGAAAAGTGTTCTAGTAAAAATTAATTAATAATTAATATCCGTGACAAACAAAACCACATAATAACATTAGAGCACTGAACTGTATGTTTGTATACCTACAAGCGTGCTTGTTGTGAAGCTGGTGATACAATAACAACACACTCGTCTCGTCAATTGCGAAAACTTCGCATGCAACGAATGAACAAAGAATAGAATAATTAAATTCTCTCTTTACTAATTCTTCTTCTTAATTCTTCTTCTTCTAGAGCTTTAATATAAAGAGAGAAACATTCCAGAATTGCTGATCTGAACGAAAACGTTTTCTCTTATCAACAAAGCAAATTGGATCTTGGAGAGTGTATAGCTAGTAGTATGTACTCGAGATTTAATTTTAAAGTAGATGAGGATGAAAGGTACATGTTGGTTGAGTATTTATGAATGCAAGCTCTATGTTATGACTATGACACAATCAGACGACACGGCTTCATGCTGTTTCTCTTTTTTACTAGACTCCTCTTCTCTCGACATAACTTCATTTCACGACTCAGTTTATCGCATGACGTGAGAAAATAAAATCCAGAATTAATTCATTATGACAAGACAATCTAAAATCTGTAGGTATTAGTGTCTAGTCTAGTGTCTATACGAACAAGAGATATACACAAACAAAGACATGACTTTAGTAGTTACGTTTAAAGCAAACTCATATATTACTATTGGTTGCTTAAACAAATATCTCAACGTTAATGACACAACGTAACAATAATGTCAGTTCAGTATACGATAAGCAAAGGAAATAATAAGATCATCTCACTAAGATAATATTATTATGATTATTAAAAAGAGTAGTATGTACACAAGTGCCCATTAGACTTACCTAGCTGTGTTATGTAGTAGTTATGTTATTCTGTTGTTGTGTACATAGGATAAATATAATACCTGTAGGTATTGTGTGCATGTTGTGTATTTACGCTTAAGAAAATTACAGTCGTGTCATGTCAGAAGAAATACTTAAAGTAATCTGTAAAAGCAGCTAGAATGTACACTAAGTCCATCCACTCCAGTTCAGTCCAGTTACACTACAGAGGTTTAATTTTAACTTTCCCTTTTAGCAACTATCCTATGCAGACGCGTGTGACAAATAAATATGTATTCACGTTACACGTCTTCTTCTATTCATAGGTACCAACAAAACAACCAAAGCTATTGTACACTACACGAAAATTGCAGTATGTAGGTCTATTCTAAAGTACTCGAGTCCTGATTATTTGAAGATGGTTTAGTATTCTCTTGTCATAATCGCTTCCTTAGTATTTTCAGTCATATTAACATAATAGCTAGTTCAACGAATATTTCCGCATACTCCAAACAAGATAAGTGTGTGATACATTGTGTTTATAATAGACATTAAATTTATCATCATAGCTTGACCATGTCTTTTATTACATGACTATTTCAAACAGAAAATGTTGAAGAGTGTATTTATGTAAGTAGAATTGTTGAAGACAAGGTAATTCACAACATACCATGTTTTTAGTAAAGTTATATTCACATAAACATGAATTCATGAAATTGAAAGTACCCCTAAAATCTACTTTTTGTTACACAACACTAATTGTAAGTTACACTAAATAAGCCGGTATAAAGTAAAGCGAGTCTTTTAGGTGTAGGTACCTAATATTAAATAGCTTACTGCAGTTCTCAATGCAATTTATCGTTTGTAAACTGCATAAAATACTTTTCACAATTTTCATTGTCATGTTTTTAGTAGTACCTGTAGTTTAAAAGTAAATTATTTAATGCAACAAACACAAAATTGAATTCATTGCCATTTCACATTGGAATTGTACAATATACACATATTTAAATATGCAATTTAAATGCATAATGGTTTGAACGATGAAATTAAATAACAAATAAGCCATGCTTGACAACATTACTCGTACAATTTCAAAACGCCTACGATTCATTCTATTCTACTACAAACAATCTACAAAGCCTTGGACGAAAATAGCTCGAATTAAATCAGTGAAATGGTTAAGGTACATTGGTTACTTATGTCATCGACAAATTCGTTTAAGTTCAATAGACGACATAAATCATTCATTATAAATATATTTGTATTGCAGAGGGAGTCAGGCAGGGAGTGAGTGCATTCATATTGAAGCAACTCAATGCAGTTATATAAAGTAAAAGTGGAATGTCAACCTCACATTAAGATGCAGTAAATGTCACCAGCAAAGAAAAGTGTAATAAGCAAAGCTGCATAATAATTACCTGACATACTTATAGGCAAACGTGTGTATACTTTGTGTACCTACACTGCACACTGCATGGTAATACTTGCTATTGTACTTACCATTGTACTTTTGTACGCTCTTAATGAATAAAGGTACCCTGCATTAGCCATACATTAGTACATACAATCTATTTCTCCAAAACTATTACAACCTAGGCATGTACAGTACAAAAAGAAACTACACAACTAAATAGCAAAGTACCTCCTTGAACAATACCTTCTCGAAAAATCTCTTACACAACAATAATAATAATAATACTTGCACTCAAGAAGACTACTTGAGCACACTTAGAGTATGTATTGTGTTACAAAGCCAAAATCCCAAAGTATTACTACTATTATGGCTAGTAATTCCCCTGTGTACCTAAACTTACTAAGAATCACTGATACCTATGCTTAATTTACATGTTTGTTATATTGAAACTGATCTATATGAGAAAAACAGCATATCTGTATTCAGAATACGTATACAAATCTTAATACGTTTTATTCTTGAGGGCAGAAACTGGGTTCATCTGGCTCACTCCCAAAATTGAAGGTGATTCAAGCAGAAGATATCCGGAAAAGACTGATCCAATTAAGAGAGTTGATATTTCATCCCCATGAAGAATATCATGTAAAGTCTCAACTCACGAATGATTTACATGTCATAAAACGAGCCAAAAGTTTCTTTTGCAAGATATAATTATTGCTGTACAAAACTGTAGATGAATATAATATAAATATCACGTAGAGAGTAAAAGGATGTGCTTATATAATATTGCAAGTATTTACAACATAGACACACTACACGTATACAGAGATACATGAAAGAAAGGAGTATAATAAAGTAGTCGTAGTGTCAGTGTGTACATAATGCGATTGAAAAGCGAAAGGAAGAGTTGAAAGGGTTAAATAACAAACTGATCGCAAGTATTACATTATGACACTACTTCGCCATGCATGCCACACAGTCACATTCTTCCTGTCTCTTTCAGTTAGTCGCTTAAACGTAAAATATATCGATGTGTATGCAGTTACTTAGGTTATGTACAGAGTAGTGTATGAAATGGGGTAGTTTGTTTTCCATTGTGTTATTATTGTGTGTGTGATTGTGTGTTGTTGTGTATGTGCTATTGTACTATCGTGCTATTTCCTTTTGTAGAATGTGTTTACTACATCATCTTCGTAAACATTCTCATTTGGGCAGTCAACAGAACACAACAGTCAAATTCAAATGAATAAAGATGACCAAACAAGATTATACCTTGAGTAGTAAAAGCTGTATTAGTAATAGAAAATCACAATGTCTAATACTAACACACAATTGCACACAATATGCTTTTGTACATGCAATATATAGAACAATCTGTCACATCACAGAATATATTATAAAATATAATGCTATACAAAACTAAAGGATCCACATCCACATGTAAATATGTGGATGTGGATTATTAGGTGTACTGCATGCAATAATAACGCAAAGATCTTTAAGGTAAGTCGCCACCAGAACACTGATATTCCCACAGTATTTGTAAGATTGTATTTGTAACAAGGAACAATGTTAATTTAACTGTTAGAAGGTTTAAGGTGTATGTACATCAGACATGCATGTGGTGGTAGGTTCTATGCTAATTTTGTTAGACTCTAATAAGATGCCCAAGTCAGGAGTAGCTGGAGACAGAGATGAAAGCTGTCGTTTTTAATCTTCAACAACAGCAACACACAATTAAAGGCTAACCATTCGTCACTGTTATAATGTCGGAGCAATGCAAATCATAGGGCTAGAATGCAATCTATCATTAGTTTCATATTATAATCAGCTTTCGTATGTACATACCTAGTGGTTTAACCGTACACCATGTCACATTTCAAATCTCAATGAAAATTGTTCATATGCAACTTATTGTTTTACGGAAGTGCTTGAGCAGATATGCAATCGTTTTTTAAATCATTTATTGGATAAAAACCAAAATTTAGTTGCAGGAACTTACAGATATTAATAAATACCTACACTAATCCTGACGAAAATTTTTGATCACAGGTTTACAATAGTTGCTACTATCCATTTTTCAACTAAAAAGCAATTCTAAAACTGTTTTTGTTGTAGATATGATTTACTATGATGTAGCTGTGTAGCTACATTTATGTAATTTTGATACTTTTCTAGAATTTCAACACGAACATACAAATATTATTCAAAAGAACCTAATGATGTTTGAAGATTGAAAGTTTGACATTAGAAGTAATAGCAAATGACTTCCTTTTATGATAAAATCAAGTGAGATAATGATTAGGTACTAAGAATGTGAAGGTATGAATGCTACTGCTATTACAACCTACAATTATTCAGGTAGGTGTAATCTTAATGAGAGTTTATGTCATTTATTGTTACTAATAATATGTCATTCTTCATAAGCCTGTTGTAGTAAACTATTGTTGTATTGTGCTACAAATAATGCGGATGTAACATTGATTGTGATTTCGTGGGAATCAAAAGAAAAGTACCTATGCAGATTTCAGGTACGAAAACTCCAGTAGGAGAACTGTAGCAAACTCACGAAATGTCTTTATCGTTTTGTTAGCTCAAGTATTAATATTATTGTTCTGGCTGAGTAAGTGTACCTATACAGTTTGATAATATTTATATTCTCATTATATTGCAATTATATTTTACAACTGGTAATTTCTGAGAGGATAACACAATACATTCACTCTTTATTATTTACAACTTGAGAATTGTCTGGCAGAATTAGCACCAAACGAGCTGAGCGGTTAGAATAAAGTAGATTAAAGATTTGCGATTTCAGAAAAGATAAGAATAGTCTCATTTAGAAGTAGATTTTGTATAATACAAGTAATATTTTAATTTCAATGCTACTAGTGCGACCTTATGTATAAATTGGTTTAATAATAGGACGATTACATCTGGCTAAACGCCTATACCATCAACAAGTCCATAAAACTGAGTCAGATAAGACATGGCAAGCCAATGCTAAGGTTTTCGTTGAATATTGTTGTAGTAAAAGAGAAGGTATAGAAGAAGGAGGTAGCTTAATTGCTATTAAAAGTCATATTCATAAATATGGTGATAAAACTGCAGCGCACAAGTAAAGGATAGCATTCATGCCATACATACACCTAATTGTGTATATACAGCTGTGTGAGACTATTTAATCGGAGCAATTAGCTTTTAGTTCAGAAAATAGAGCCTTCTAGTAGACTACGGCACATTATCAAAGTAAATCTTCCTTATTACAGGATTAGTTGTTTGACTAGTACTCTTTGATTACAATGTGGATAAACTGAAATCAACCAATAAGAGAATTTGTTCGTGGTGTACTTGGAACTCTGGAATCACACTAATCAGACTCTTGCACGAAATGCACACAGGATATACAATGACCTTTCAATTTTTTGCTGTACTTAACTATGTTGACTTAAAAGTACCTTACTTATGTAGTACATTATTACATTGCAAATGCAATTCTATTCAGAATTAACCCTGCATCAGATTGTGTTGTGTAATATTTAGACATGCACAGAAGTTAAAGGGTGTCCCATATAATTACACAATGTAAATTAGTCTTCATTTTTTCTAGATATGCTTGTATAATGTACTTGTACTGTATCGTAGTTAAACATACTGTAAAAAAGAGAAAAAATTGCCTCGACAAAGATACGCACAAAGTTCATGAGAGAAATACAATGCTAAAGCACAAGGAAACTCTCATCAAACACAAGACAAGACGGAAAGAACTCCAGTATTTATGACTCGTGATACAGATTCTTGGAAATAAAAATGTTCGCAGTAGGTTTTAACATTGATATCATCTCATGATACAAAAGGAATGTTATGTAAAAGGTAAATTCTACAAAATGGGACATATCTTGCCATTATGTAACAATATTCTGTGTAAAGCAACGTATACAATACTTACACACACATAATACAGTGTAAAATAAGTGATGTCATGTCGCATTATATCGTCGTTAATTTAACGTGTCATCATGACATGAGTCAACTGACACTACACACCACATCGTCCAACATCCAGTGTCACGACACGACAAGACATGCTAAAAAATTAAATGTCTAAAGAACTGTACATAGACAGATTGTGCAACACTTTTTCTCTTTTAATTCATGACTGTTTCATTAATACATAACTGTAATGTTTGTAGATGTCCATGTGTATAATTTATGATTTAAAAGTAATACATAATACCTTACTCACAAATTGCAGTTCCACATAACACAATGATGAACTGGTCTCGACTCCACTGCATACAGTACAACACCCACACACAAAATCTTAATGAATTTTCGTAGATGAGTTTAAAATGAATGTAGTATGTCATACCTAAGTACAATCTATTAGTAACATTCATTATACAACCAGCAAATGCACATTTGGCATATATGGAGTTTTTTTAGACAAATGTGATGCTTTTTGATAGGTAGAATCGTATTAAGGTAAAAGTTAATTTTGAAGCTATGCACGAGTAAGAATAATGATGACATCATTTTGTTTCATAGAATACTGAAAAGGTAACAAAAGGAGATGTATATCTCTAAGTGGTTTTAGACATAATTTCTAATGAATCGATTCAATTCTATTGCTACACATTTTCTTACATTTGTACATAGGATTATAGTCAATTCGTATTGGCTAATGGATCTACTTAGTACAAATTGTGACGTAAAATAATTATCATTAATTATTGACGTTTGGAAAGTGAATGCAGGGTTTTGGTAAGTTTTCGATGTTTGGGACAAGTACCTGTGTGAAATCCTTCAGCATAAATCAAGATGATTCCACAAATCAAAACTTGTATAGAAATTGTTGTCTACATATAAAGTAATACGTGACAAGACTAGATATTTGTTTTGCACTGCAATTTCAAGTTCCGAAATCTCAAAATAACTCAATACGATTGTACGGGTACGGATGAGAAGGAAAACAAGTGCGTATAACAAAAGAATAAGTAGATATACCCACTATGCTTGTCGCCAGACAACTTTGGCAGTTTAATAATAAACGAATTGAAATTGTCAGATTTAATGTAAACAAATAATCTGGTAAACAATTATTTATGGATCAAATGCATATACAATTATTTTTATTCTTATACACAGTCACAGTACCTACAGCATACTAGCTATAAACATGATGCCACTCTCAAGGCTGAACTTTATTATTAGTCTTCTAGATAGAAATGAAACTCCTAAGGAAATAAAATAAAATGACAGCTACTAATATTAATTTACAGTATGTTTCACCTTCGTACAAAGACTTTCCCGATTTCGAGCAAGATGACATTCTCCTGTCAAAAATATCGATGTTATATCGGGCATTCTTAACACAAGGCTGTGTCATTATTTATAGCATCTATCATGTTTACATGAGATCCATCAGCTTTCAAATGAACATGATTCTTTACAATTTTGTCAATAATATTTGAGGTCCGAATTTCCTCATGCATCACATATCAATCACATTGCATCTGTCAGTGGCTATTCAAATCGTTCTAAATACATTCAATACAACTGCTGAAATAAAAGGAAAACTTTTCATGCACAGACAACTTAATCCTCGGAAACTAACACAGTATAACAAACTCACACAAAGCTAAACCCGTAAGCCAACAAAACAAAGAGCTAAGGCTAAGACTCACAAATCTGTATTGTTAGTATTTAATTTAATTTTTGATGCTTTTCAATTAAATGAAATGGGGTTTAGTCGAAAATTCCATAGAATTGATTGCTTTGATTTCTTGTAAAAATAAGACTTGATAACTTGTACTGCTAAAAACAAGCAGGTGATCATATTTTAATTTTGTTTGTAACCTTCCGGGAATTGTGGTATTGTTAGACCATTGCCGTATTTACAAAAGATCAACATGAGGATTACATTGTTCCCGTGCACCCCAGGTGCTCTGAAAATGATATCCGGTTAAATCTGGACTTGTTATTATTTGTTCAATGTTGTTTAACATATAGCAGTTTACACGAAAGTAGCACCTGAAATTGCATCTTTCTGCAATGGAGTGTGTCTACCTTGCCTAAACTAAACCTCTACTTTACATTTGCATCCCCTTTCTACATATAAAATGCACAGTAGTACACATAGGCGTATCACTAAGCAAACAAGAAGGGTTTAAATCCTTATTACTATAATACGGTGTGCCTTGAAACGAGAGTAAGGTTTATGTTTATTTTTAATTTGTTCGAGGACACTTGATCGGTGTTCCCCATCCTTTCTTTCTTTTATCTGTGAATTCAATGTCCCTTATTTTAGATATTTCCCAATGTGAATGACAAACTGCTTTGTTTATTATTTTGCCTCTTTCCTACCTCTCTGA
>JAQFYB010006493.1:0-12130 GCA_034694085.1 Pogonognathellus longicornis
AGGAGGCATGTATCAATCACATATTAAAGTTTGGGGGATTTTCTGGTTCCATGAAATTTCAAGCCATTCCGTGCGCCGTGCGCCCCTCTTAAATGCTGTTTATTACAAAGGCAGTTTATTTATGTACAGATAAATACACCCATTTATTATTATCAGTTACATTGTAAGCAAATACTTATGTCAATCTGTGGAACAGCGTAATAACAAGATATTGCTTTTATTAGCAATATATTATAATTTTTGACTATTTTTTGTTTTGTAGTTTGTGGACTTTATCCGTCCTTTATAATTGTAGCAGCTATATAAAATTAAACTGAGGGTATAACGGATTTCAACAGTATCAACAGTTTCAAAGTCTAAATTTATAATACAACGTATCACATGCATTATTATTGTCGCACTCATCACACTTATTTTGTATCAATCATTCATGCTTACGTTTACGTCCAATGCAATGTATTCTGAGAAGCCTAAACCAACACATCAAAAATATAAAGGCATTCTGTTTTATAATTCAAATCAATTCACATGATCCATTCACAAATTATCATGGACCAACAAAATGTGGTCAGTCAATTCTTTGGAATACGTTTCTTATGACGTAAAAGATTAAAATTGCAAAAATGAGGAAGCTATGTAAAGAAAAACGATTTGTAATAATCGTACCTTGAATAAAACTCATTAATGTATAGCTTACATGTTTTTATTTTACCGGAAGTCAAACAATCATATCAAACTATGGTCCATGCATCGGTCCATATGTCCACTGTGCTCATCTATGTTTATTTATTTATTTATTGTGCTGGCTTTACTTCAATGTTCAAAGACCTAAAGGATACATCGAAATCTTAACATGGCTGCTACACATCCTCATCACTGTCATCACAATACAACGTGATTTGTTATCCATGTGAGAGCAAACAAAGGTCTTTGTACAAAAACGTTCCTTTGTAACGTACACTATTTCCTGCTCACCTCCTTTGTTTAGTAAACTTTGCACACCGCCAATATTTAAATCTATTGAGATACCACCCATAGCGCTTTGAGCCTAGTTTACAAAAGAATCACTCATGTACATACACAATACACGTTGATGTACACTTACTCAAGTTTGAGCACACATAATGTTGTGTTTATCAATTAATCACATTATATTATGTACTTAACTGTTCATTAAATGCGCAAAAGGATACTATAATAATGCATTTGATAGACATAGAATAGTGAAAGACCAAATAATATAAAATGCTCCACTATTCGTGTGCATTCGTAATTATTCACGAATAATTAGCTTAACAAAAATTGCATTTTTGTACATAAAACAGCTCCGTAGGTGAATAAGGACACGGGCAGTTATAAGTTTAGAATAATGTATACATACAACGTAGTATTATTAGTGTCACAGACCAAACTCTACATCTTTCAAACCCAATAACACGCTCCATCATTTGTATGCTAATAAAATAATCATCGAAAAGTCAACGAAAATCACACAATCACACATGTATGTGAATGTCTGTCAGTGGTTTATTGTTTGATTAACAATTTACGATTAACTTTTTATTAACGTTTGTATACGTGATAAACGTGAATAGCAAAATATCTTTGTATGCTATTTGCTATATGAATCAAAGTCCCATGCATGAATACAAATACATACAACGCCCATTTGTTAGTTCTCCTATCTCTAAATGTTCCGAAACATCGTTTTATTTTATCAGAATTTGCTGAAAAATCTAATTTTGTTGAGATACATAAAATGCATTGTGCATACTTAATGAATTAATGACGATTGTCATAAAAATTCTGTTGACTAATTAAATATTTGCTAATAGCTTTCATGGTAAATATTGTATGTAGGTAGTAGGTATTCCTTTATGTATTGTCATTGCAATCACAATGCAATCCTTGCTATATGTACTTTGTATTTTGGAGGGATTTTTATATTACTAAATCTGTCCCTACGAATTCCGCATCCTTTATTTTATTAGAATATATTTTATTATTATAACTTATTTTTCATCTTTTGTCTTTATAAACGATAATTGCATTCAGATGTATTTTTGAATATATTATTATTATTAACATCTTTATATAATATTAATTAATTATACATTTCTTCCTGTACTCCATCCAACAAGTGACAAGTCTGAAATCTGAACTGAGGACTGGAAGTCTCATTCATAATACTCATAATAGTATACAAACAACATACAGATTTACGTAATAAATAGATATTTGTATTTCTCGGACTGCACAACTGGCTGGTAAGTGTACTTACAATTATTTGTATAGTTACTTTTAACATTTCTTTTAAAATCAATGTTTGATCTTTGATTAGTTTGATGTTTGATATGGTTTTATACTTTATACATGATGTATGTACCTGGAAAAAATTCGGGGTTCATCAGGCACAATAATTATTTGTGAGGTAACCCACCCATAGGGGTGGGTACCTCACAAAAAATATTATATAAATAACAGTGTAAATGTTGAGATTGTTTTATACATAATATGTACTTGTAAGCCAGGATATTTATATCCTGCTTGTAAGCAATGAAATCAAGGAAAATATAGTATAAATAACAAACTAATAAGAGCATTCACCACTTTTATGTATTTTTATCGTTGCATATGGTTTGTAAGTAGTGGAGTTTTATTGACAATAATAAGAGAAGTTCAGGTTTCAATATTTTTGACTTTTTGTTTACTTTACAGACGTTATAAAAAATGAGCACATCCAGCGAGGCAACGCCAATGCCAATAACACAAAAATGCATCATTTGTTCTGAAGTCCCATCTGATAAAATTGTAAAAGACGACAATTACATGAAAATGATGAGCTTGTATTGGCAAGGAATTAAGATGGATGTTAAACCGAAGGAAAATAAAAATTTCGACCTGTGTATTTCATGCTTTGAAGATTTAGTACAATTTTATGAAACAAATGATATTTGTATGTTCTTCGAACACAGCCTAGCTGAAGCCAGAAATAATGTACTGCGTAAAAATTTAAAAGGAATTTTAAAATCACAAGAACAATCTACTGAACCCTTGAGTGAATTACAAACGTTGATCCAAAAAAGTAAAAACTGTAATTCTGTAATATTATCAATGCTGGTTATTATTCATAATCTTTTATGCTTCAAAATTAAACCTCAAAACTTTTAATAATTGAAAATTCTTATTTTGTCATATTTTCAGAGTGGGGAACGAAGTTAGAGCCTGGAGATGCAAACGACAGTTTAAAGGGATTCGATTTGAAGAGTTATATTATAGAAAGCGAAAAGGAAGTTCAACATAGCAGCGATCTTTCAAGTACATCTGAACGTGTAATATCGACAAGGTACGCAGAAACTCTGTCTGAAATCTGGATGAATGTTCGGAGAATGAGGACAATACGCATTGTTGCACTACCATTGAATTCTCAATTTACCTATATTTTTTGCTATAGAAAAAGGGGGGCCACGGAGGACGGTTCTCATAAATCAAAAGTTTCTGAAGAAAATTCTGAGAAACCTGGGACAAGTTCTGCAAAAAAAGGTCAAAAATCAAAGAGAAAGCGAAAAAGGTCCGTTTGGAGTTCGACAAGTGAAAGTGAAACGGAGGAACTATCAAGTGATAGCGACTTTGTCCCTTGAAATTATACACAGTGCTTGTAATTAAGATAAACAAATCATGACTTAAAGATGTGTCAAAATCTTGTTTTTGTGGAGTCTCTCTTAATTGCTTTGATAGAAATAATTGGAATTTTGTTACTCTGACCAATTCTTTGTGCTCGTTAGAAAAAATCATTACTTAAATCAATTAGTCACGAAATAGCTACGAGTGCCATAAAAGGATCCATTCAAATCATTAATAGTCACTTTAGTCAACAAAAATAATTAGGTATGTAATAATACCGTCAATGTTATATTATTGTTAAACATGTTTTTCATTTTTTCAACATAAGTTGTTAAGTACTGAGACTAATAGGGCTACCATTGTGTTTATGGCAGTGATCATTAATAAATGATTCCCCCCTGATTGGTGCAGTAGAAAGATATGTTGTAAAATGGCTATATAACTAGCTGACTGAGTAAAGGATTTTCTTTGCCTAAATATATTCTTTATAACAAAATCCTTCTTTAGTATTTAAAAGTAAGAAAACAGCTGCAATCAAACAATGTGCCAATAGGTGTAATGCGTAAATACATTTTGGTGTCTTTGTATCTATAAAATACACTTGACAATAACCGTCAATGTTATTTTTTTACCACAATACCAAGAACCACAATATAACCACTGCAGCGTTTCATAGTATCGTTGTTAACTACCGATATATTTGTACATTCAGTTAAGTTTAATGAAGAACAATTTTTGGAATTAAGGTATACTTATCAATCATATTTAGTTAGACTAATCTTCAGCGTAGGTAAATCAAGATTTCCATAAAATCGACTCTTTATTAGTTTAGTACATTACACGTCTATGTTTATACATATACAAACATTAAACATACCTAGGTAATAATATAATATTAACAGTTTACTTTGTTGTCAATCTCAATCTCTATAATCTGTAATCTATTCCTAGTTTAACGAGAAATTCTATCTATATACATGTTGGTGTGTTGGGTGAATGTATATCAATTCCCATTTTGTGCCATATTATTCTCCTATTTGAGAACCACAAAGAAGCAAATAGATAAAATATGTATAAAATGTATGAAACGATTATTTGTTTTGTTATTGTAAAAATAAATAATCTGACTATAACAATTTTCATTCTGTTTTGATTAATAGATTTGATAAGTAGGAGTAAATGATTATTTAGCAGCTATTTTTAACAATTCTTTTCAAGGTAATATTTACAAGTAATGTTCGCTATAACTTGTGAGAACATTGGTTTTGTGAAACTGAGGAATCAGTTTATAGAACGTTAAATTAAAATGCTCCAGTCGTACATGGTCCTACTTTCTACGGACTCCGTGGTTTACGCAGAACCTGTAGTACCCAATGCAATGTCGCATAAATAGGGTTGGCATACGGACAATTGCTTCCCCCGAAATACCGGAAAATGAAGGTATTTTACCCATAAAATCGCAATTTACCCATACAATTTTTTTTACAATTTACCCATTTTTGTGGCCTTGATTGTACCCATATCCCCACAGTTCAGCCCCTGTCACCTGTATGGTATGTATGTATATCTGATAGTAAGTTACTGCCGGACTCATTGGGTAGAAAGCAGCTTTCCCTTGGTTCCAGTTAGTCGAAGGGAAAGCTAAAACATAATTCAGCAGCGAAAGTAGTTCTGGAGTATCTGGAGAAAGAAAGAGTAGAACGAAGAATGTTTACTGTGGACTGTGGACACCAAACTGTTTTGGTGTGCTTTGGAATATGTACCATTGGTTAAGAACGAGGCAGTGGGAGAATACGAAGATTTTGTCTAGTTGCGACAGCTGTAAACAATTTGGAATCATCTTCATTCTAATCATTGTCAACATTGCGTCAAGTGTCCGTGTGTGTGGTCTTCTGACATTACTGACAATTAGTTGTCTTCTTTATATCCCTTAAGGTTCCTTAAGGTTCAAGGTAGCTAATTAACAAGCAAAAACAATTTGGTAGAGAAACGAAATCGTATTTTTATTTGATTCGTATTGTCTTTAGTTTCAGATAAATGGAAGTTTACTTGGAGGAGCTGTCTTGTTGACGTGTCTGAGAAATAGGATTTGAATTGCAGCACTTTAAAATTCAAACTATAAACAAAACATTCACCTACAAGTGACAAGAGGTAACAGGCAACTATAAAAATCAGGAGAGACGGAGAGAGGAGTCACATTAAATTGGTCAGTTTCCAAAAAATGGCTGTTCAGGGACCACCGTCGTGTACTCCGGAAGAACTTCCATTAGAACTCCTACACGGAGAATTGGTTTGCAGCAGCGTTTTGCTAACTAATGAAAAAGATAACGTGAGTTTTTTAACTTAAGTATAAATATAGTTGATACAGTAGTAGCGCACTGGTGTACACTATTTTATATCTGTTGAATGTGGCCTAAAAACTATAAGAAAGTAAATTATAATATTTAATTGTGCTGTTGTCTTTTCACTTTTAGAATGAATTGCTGTCAAAGTTAGAATTCATAGGTTTCAGTACTGGATATCGATTGATTGAAAGGTAAGTTTCTTTCCAAATTTTTGTTACTTTACTTACTTTTATAGTATGTATGTGGTATCTGGTATATGTATTCATGGTTGTATAACACTAAAATACAACACCCATGTAAACCTGATAATTGTTTATATTTTATTAGTATCACTTATCATTATCATTACTTGTTTAAACTTTGAAGTTTCAAAATAATTCATATTCATTATTGTATTCTTAGATTGTTGAGGGACTCACCTCGTTTCAAAGATGAACTAGACACCATAAAATTTATATGTAAAGATTTTTGGACTGCAGTATACAAAAAGCAAATTGACAACCTGCGAACAAATCATCAAGGGACCTATGTTTTGCAAGACAACAGTTTCAAATTTCTTTCTAAAATATCTGCCACAAAACAATATCTCGAACATGGTCCTAAAGTAAGTAAAGCTAAAATGAATTCTACCCAATCCAATAACCTATGATAAAGAATACATTATTTATATATACCGACGGCAAAATATTTAGTAAAACCCTTAAAACATTTTTGGTCAATTATTATAATTATAATGCGAGTAGCTACACTTATACTTTATCTTGACTTTTTTAAAAAGAATAATGTAGTACTTATTTTTTTAATTGGGCTAGACAAACATATTCCTTGTTCATC
This sequence comes from Pogonognathellus longicornis, assembly GCA_034694085.1. NCBI lineage: Eukaryota > Metazoa > Arthropoda > Collembola > Entomobryomorpha > Tomoceridae > Pogonognathellus > Pogonognathellus longicornis. The sequence goes on from JAQFYB010006493.1 coordinate 6,804, forward strand.
TTATCAGGAAACAGATATAACCTTCAGTTCCAGTGGTTGCCACTATTTTGCAGTCTAACATATATTAATATCGAATTTACTAATTACAGTTTTTGGCATACACTTGTGGAATAATAAGGGGAGCTTTGGCAAACCTTGGAATAGCCTCCGTCGTTATTGCCGAAATTGCTACGATGCCTACATGTCGATTTCACATAACCATACAGCGAGCAACGTGATAAGTAACTTAAAATCAATACTTTGTATCCAGTTATTGATATCTTAATTAGTAGTCCAAATGGATATATTTAAATGATGTGCATATTCAATAATTTACGTTTTCGGTATCAATTCTAATCTAGATTTATTAGTAATGTTGCATGAACATATTTTCAATTAATTCAATCTTATTTTATTGTTTTCACGTTTCATAATCACATAGCGATGTTTATATATTGCCGTTTACGCACTGTGTAATTCAATTTAACAGATTTAAAATAAATTGTGAAGTTTACTGTTTCCACATACTAATTTACTGACTGCCTACCTACGTCATATTCATTAATGTTTTAAATATTCCAATAACAATTATTATAGAGGTAATGAAATATTAAACTTACATATTTTCGGTATACTTAATATTAAGTGCACATGAAATATTTAAGCTGAATAAAAAACAATTATAAGTGGGAAATCCCTCATGTTGCGACAATAGTGTTAGCCGTAAGTGGAAATTGACGATAATTCATAAACTAAATGTTTCGAGGCTTATGGATTTCCCCAATTTCTTTGTGATACTCAGAGAAACACGGGTTGCAGAATTTGTCGCCGTCGCATTCCTTACAAGAGAACGTTGCCCGTTTTTCATCACAAATGCTGCAGAGATCATCAACGTCCTAAAAATATTACAGCATCAGGAATTATGACATTGTAATTCAAGGACAAGTAGCAAATTAACTTGCGATTATTGTAAATCATAATCAATAATCATTACCACATCATCTTCCGATTCTGACACATACATGGGTTCCTCTGGAGTGTCTGGAGTCTTATCTTCTTCCACGCTGGACAGTTTGTCCCCTTGAGTATCTAAAGAAGCTTCTTTAGCAAACTGAAAGAAAAAGACTGAGATATTAGATATAGCAAAAAACTGAAAATGACATTACATGGGTTACACAGTTGCATCATGTAATGCATTAGATATGAAATTATGATATAATATAGCTATTTCAGTTAATACCATCATAACTAGTAAAATACACAAGATAAGTCATATATACCGATACTATAAAAAATAATAGCATATAACCAGTCGTACAGTGTATAAAAATAATTGTAAATGATGGTTGGTTAATCATTGTTATAATACATATCAAAGTTAGTAAGTATTTTTAGTTTAATGTAGTGAAAACGTAATTTTTACCCGCTCCATAAGCCGTTTAACTTGCTCTTCTTCCGATAAATCCTCATAAGTCCTAAAAGTACAATGATTAGTTAATAAAAACTGAAATATTTTAACTTCTTTATTTAAATTAACTTACTCAGAGTGGTCCAATTCCATTTGCGAACGACCATCATTCGTTTGGTGGTCAGATGTAGAACTTTTACTATAACTAGCACCTTCTCTTAGTTTTGCTAATCGTTCTTCTATCGACGAAACCATGGATTCTTGATGTTTTGTATCCAACTTGACTTCCTCCGTGATACGAGTAATCAAATCAGCTTCACTCTCCGGAGCCTTCATATGAAACACATTAGGAGAATTGAAAGTAGAAGGTTCCACTCCTGAAACAAGATGCAGACTAATTTTAGGAAAAACATATTTGTTTTATTTTATAATGTTAAAAATAGCATTCAATCTCTTACATCTGGGTGTATGAGCATTGACTTTTAATGTAAAACTTGCCTTTAAGCCTTGCCAATCGTAAGGCCACTTCCTCCTCAGGCTTTTCTGACTTTCTCCCGCTTGGTACATCACAACTCATCTGCCTCAACCCTTCCAGACGCTCTACAATTTTTTGATCTTCAATAGAAAGACCTCTTTTCAATCTTTCTAGTCTACTGTTAGAATCATCACGATATAATGTAATAGGAGGATGGACTGGATTTTCCAAAGACTGCAATCTGAGAACAATGATCGAATAAACGGTGAAAAGAGCTATAAAATATGACAAGTACAGTGTACTAAATGTTTAAAAAAAGTATTATTATGAAAGAATTATGAACTTACTGGTGGAAAGCTTTCATAATTCCGATTTTTTCACTTTTAGTTTTACTTTCACCAGGAACATTTGATTGTCCTCCTGGCTCTTTAGACGAACAGGTCTTGCATACAGACAACTTTTTCCCATCACTGGACGTAATATTAAACCGTAAGCACTTTTTGCAGTAGGCAAATTTGCACATAGGGCAACCATACTATGTAAAACAATAAAAATCGTGTATTTAGATCGTCATAATGAGGCAACTATGTATATATGTACATGTAGTATGGTGCAAGTAACAGAGTTATATAAATACAAATAACTATCAGCTTACTTCTTTTTTCAAAAATCCAAATGTAACGGCACATCCGTGGCAAGACATTTTGTCAAGCTATGTGAAAATGGGTCCCAATCTGTACAGAAACAACAAAAAACAAAAAAGGTTAAGTTCTTTCAAAAGCAATCTTAGCTACAAATACGTTAGAATTTGCTGCGTACACAAATTATAAACGTTCGTGTTAGTTCCTATTATTATATAATTTTTAAGTATTTGTACCTTTCTTCAGTTTGCTTTAGATGAGTTAGCTTTTAATTAAGGCTTTTGTAGAAAAGTGTATTGTATGTAGGTAACTTATGTAGTATTAAAAGTTAAGACTATTATTGCCAAAGCTCAGTGTTTTCAGTCACCCAGACCGGATCTACATAAAAAGAATACAAAATAAATTAATCCATTGCAATATAAACAAAACTTTTCTGGTATTCTACACGATGCATGTCGTCAAGACTCAAATTAATACTCAAATATGCATGGTATTTGCATTATTGCATTTACCCAGGTTTATGCGTATACAAATATTTATATACAAATAAATACTCCAGTTCCAGTATATAAAGGTGGAATGTAAAGTTGAAGATTATTCATACCTCAAATGACTTGGTCCCTATATATATCATGTCAAACTGACACAATATTGGATTAGTTGTTGTTGTGTTGACAAATTGCAGAATTTGGTTGCAGATTAATTTTACTGGTGCCTTGCCAAAGATACTCCTTTACTACAGAATGCAATATAGGGATGCGTCATAAATAAAAAAAGAGAATTTCATAGTCCTTGACTTGCAGTTGCACATAAAATCACAATAGTAAAGGCAGTTTTTTGTGGACTCTCGGATGGTAAATATTTGGATATATTATAGATTTAGCGGAATTAGTCATACGTGTGATCATGATGCAGCATGAAAGCAGAGGAGGATACGATTTCTAGCGTAAAGCAAGACCATAGCGTAGTGATACGTAATTCTGTTTAGTTACGGCAACCATCTGGTAGCAGCTGTGGTTTGAAGATCTGGGAGCCCAGGCGTTGGAGTGTGTTTGTATCCAGAATTATTCAGAGTTAGACAGAAAGAGAATGTTGTGGTGCAGAAGGGAAGGGCGCATGTAATCTGGAGAAAGCCGTAGTGCAATATCGAGTGAGGAAAGTAAAGGGTTAAAAAGATGTTAAAAAGACACACTTCACCATGGCAGATATGTTTGTGTTAGCAGGAAGGTGGTGGATGTGAGAGTTCTATACAAACTGCCAGAATTCTACTACACTGTTTTACAAATACCTCGTTTTTGCTGCTGGATTCTGTTTATGTTGTTGTATGAGGGTCTATACTGTGTAAAGTGTGTTTAGGTAACTCTAAAGCTGTATTACTATTACATATGCAGTTGCTACACTACATACAGACACAGACTACATACAAACGAAAACGAAGGTAGGTAATACATATTAACGCAAAGCAAGTTGGTGGAGGAAAGTTTCTATACGTCAAGAAAGGCCAAGTAAAGAAGAAGGAAGGGGGAGATAGAAAGGTAGATACAGAGAACAGGCTGATTGAGCTGGACAGGACAAGGCAGACACAAATTTGTGGACTGTAGTATTAGGCTAGAGAAAATACGGAACAGAATAATTCTCAGACTTTAATAACCAAGTCCGTTTCACAAGGGAGAGTAATAATTACAAAATCGGATTGAGCTGGTTCTGTTTATTCCTTATTTTTTCTCACTCTCCGCAGCCAGTCCAGTTGTCACATTGTCAGCCTGTCTATCTATATAGGTCTACGAAGGAAGAGACTGTGTGATTTTAGAAAATTGTGTGTAACCATAATTATTACTATATAGTTTCTTAGAAGATTGTTGTGTTTTTTGTAAGTTATTGTGGCGGATTTTAATGTAGAAGTTTATTTAGAAAGTAGTAGAGAGCGAGAGAGGAAAAATTTTGCTGCATACAAGTCGTCGTCAGAACATCATGGAAGAATTGAAAAAATTCGAAGCTCCACTGGCGCAATTTGAATCTGAAGATTTTGTGGACTTGTGTTCAGATCTTCAGTCACTGTGTGACTTGAAGAATGGAAAAAGTGGTTGCAAAGGACTAGAATCACTTAAAAAGGCTTTAGATGAAGAAAATAACGATGTAGTTGTAGTGGATTCTGACTCAAATTTTATGGAGACGTTCTCAGGCTCCCTTGAAGACTTGGTCAATACATTTGACGAGAAAATTACTAAATGCTTCTGTAATTATGACGAGACCACGGAGAAACTAGCACCTGTACAAATGCGATCTCAAGAAGAATTAATGAATGAAAGCCAGTAAGTACAGTTTTAACTTTTTTCTAAATCTATGCTTGTTGTTACGTTAAAAAGTTTCCAATTGCTGTTCAGTTCGTTTTTCTGAATAAGTCGTGAACTCGTAAATCATAAAAGCAAAAAAGGTACATAGATAATAAATACATACAAAGATCTTAGAAGCTCTTAGTTGTGAATTAATATTCATTACAATATGTATAAAGGTAACATTGGAAGGAAGGATTGAAAACTGCACTCTACTAGAATGTGTTTTTTCAACTTAGGTATATCGGCAAAATTGGCAGACCACGAATACAATTATAAAAACCTGCACTCGTTTTTTGCTTTAAAGCAAAATCCTTGTGCTTAAGGAAGTTGGATCTTTTGTGGTTTACGTAATGATTCCTTTTCGTTGTCCGAAAGTTACATTCTTATTTCGTAATGTTATTTGACCCTAATTTTAATAGGGAATGAACCATTTTAGCTTTAATAGGGAATGAACCATTTTAGCTTTAATAGGGAATGAACCATTTTAG
>JAQFYB010006494.1:0-12130 GCA_034694085.1 Pogonognathellus longicornis
ATTTGAACTGCGCATGCCCAGGTGTTCTAAAAGTAAATGTAAATGTAAAAGTTTGGAAAACGCAATCTGTATAATATGCATGAATTTAATTTTTTTTTCAGGTGTATGCTGTAATCTATCTGACCTTTACTTTTCAAAACCAGTCAGACTTAAAACTCTATATAAACTACAAACCCGTTGTGGAATATCAATCATATAATTCATATTCATTACTCACCCCAATATTAAGCATAATAGGTAAACCGGTTTTTGAATAACATGAGTTTACTAAACGTGTGTAAGTAAAAATTAAAGGTGCAATGCAATTTACTGTAAGGACGAAATATGGTACAATTAGAAGATATTTTTTCGTTTCAACTCCCTTTATAATACTCATTCTGTTTAAAGTTGCGGTGGTCCTTGCGTACACCACCAGAAGTAAATTGGAGCTTTCAGATGGAGATTTTTTCGGAATCCTAGGGGTCATTTTATTTTTGGCGTGTGTTACGTTGCATGATGGAATTGGAATCAATCGTCTCTATTGGGACGAGTACACAAATGCTACAAATATTGCCAATACAAGCTCTGTGCAAGGAATAGCATGGGACAAAGCATGGTCTACGAGACCCGACTGTTTCAAACACGCTGCCGAAAAGGAAGTTCTACCTCCATTGTTTTCTGATGTAATCTTTAATGTACGAGAAAAAAATTGGGTTCTAAAGGAAAATTATTCTGATTCTGTCACGAATGACACCTCCCAAATGTCAAGTAACGACGATAATGCTACTCAGCAGAAAGATAAAAACACTGATACTCAGCAGGAGGATAAAAAAAATGATGCAGTTATTCCAGAGACTATGACAGATCAGGGTGAGGGTCAGCGAAGTTTTGAAGATGATGAGGGTGGGGAAACTGTTGATGACGAAATTTTTGTCGCTGATCGTATCTCTGCTAGACATACCATTACGGTCCATCAAATGTGTGACGGATTCAACAGTAAATTTCCCGTTGACAAACCAAGAGTGTGGATGAAAGTTATTCAAAACCAAGTATGTAATCGACAAGACAATGAAAAATAGAAATTCTTATTGTATTTAATAAAGAATATTTTTTGACATTACAGCTTCATTGTTGCGGACCTCGTAATGATAAACAAAATTGGAGTTTATTAGTGAAAAATATTCAATGCGATCAAAAGTTGCAGGTATACATTGTATTTGAATCCAGCAGAATTTTACACAAGTGTGATTTAAATTGAAAATATTTAAAGATAATGAAAGAACGCAAAAAGGTAATACATTACTGATTAGATTATTAATTTTGATTTTGAAATAGGGATGTGCGGGACCTTTTATTGAATTTCTAAAGAAAGTATTCTTTCAGACATACGTAGTAATGCATGTGGAAACAGCGCTGCTGGTTTTAACAATGATTATGTATAGTTTTCACTTTGTCGCTATGAAAAAACAACAAGTAGAAGTTATCAGGGAATATTCACTCTTGCGGTTCGTCTACAATCTAGAATTACATGATATAATTAGTTTGCGAACATTTTTTATTTAATGAATAATTTAACCCCTCTTAATGATGCATATTTTTATGAAAAATGAAATGGGTTGCAGAGTGACTTCACAAACATCATTGAAGGAGGATGAATATAATAAACATCATCATCATGACCTCGACCGTTCATATTCTCATCATAATAAGCATCATCATAGGCACCACCACCACCATTCAATCTATTACGACCGTCGTAGTCGTGGTCACACTAAGACAGGCTTGAGGAAACAAAGTTTAGTGGAGAAAAATCAACCAATACAGGATACCCCACGTACTGATGTTATTTTTGATCTTCCGGAAGGTGATTCGATGCGTGATTAGTCGATCGGAATGTTGAATGAAAATGCTTAGCTTTATTATTATACATTCATACAATGCAGGGTTGCCAGAAGTTAAAAACTGAATTTGAGGGTGGCAGATAGCCTGATTTAGATACAAACGCTCCAGGAAATCATCTCCTGGGTTTCACACGAAGCCTGAAATAACTGCTTAATTTGGATTGGGATTTTATTGACCACAAGATTGGGGTTGGTTAGCATCAATGGATAGGTCAATTTCTGAATAAGAGACATCGATTTATCAATTATATGTGTATTGGACCACACATCCTTTTGAGAATTCTAACGTACCAATTTGTACAATTGGTACATTAGAATTTAGAAAGCCTCGCTGGAAGCAGACCAGTATACTTATTAGTATAATGAATTGATGTCATTTCCCCAGAAAATGGCATATCGAATGGTGTCTAGCCTCCATGGGTCCAGAATAAACACAGTTAGCGATGAAATTGAAATCCCAATTCAAAAATTAAGCATTGATTTCAGGTTTCATTTCAAACCTAACTATTTAAAATTGACAATACTCTCCCCTAGAGTCACATACAGACTATTTAAAACTAAGGAACAATGTTACTGCTGATGGAAGGAAATATTCTTTCCACGATATTGCAGACGAATACGCCCAGCAGAAAGGACAGAAAGTATCAACGGGGACAAAGTCTCAGCCAAGACGTAGCTCATTAAAAAAGGTGGACATACAACCACCACCTGCAGCAGCTATAGTTGAAATTGCAAGCAACAGCGACAATCATCCGGTTCAAAATGAAGCGAATGCAGAACCACCTAAAACGGAGCGCTTTGTAATATTTTTTATCACAACCTTAGACTTATTCGCCTTAATAATTAAATTAACTCACATGTTTATCATTTTCAGCTAACAAAATGGTTTGGATTCTGACACGCTTGCTTGTCATTTCATTAAAGATTTAAAGTTCATTGAGATGAATAAATCAAGTCACTCTCTATTTTTAATGTGATCAACACATTTTAATAACAAACCCTGAGTACAATTTATTTAATTTATACATGCAGGTAAGGACTACAAGCCCGTGTCTCAAAAAAGGCACCATCACAAAAAATCATTAAATATGAAAATATAATTTAACGTTGATACCAAATTATCCACAGGAACCATCATTCCATCCATCTTTCCATCTCTCATCAACAAGACTGCAATCAAACTCTTCTTTCCCTAATTTTCTATTAACTTCATTATGCATTCTGCACATCCACTGCGAAAACTTCCACTGACTTTGTGTATCCGGAGGACTTTCTTTAATCCTGTAAGTAAAATATATTAACTTTTAACGATTGTTGTTTCGTCAATCAGACACATTCATCGTAGTTATAAAATCAATGTCCCCTTTTTGTAATAAAAATAAAAACACCTATATTAGTAACACTGTTTCAAAGTGAAAGCTAAACTTATTAATCGCTTAAACTATAGCTAATTAATCTTAACCTCCACTTTATGCCAGTCTAGGTCAAAGTAATATTTAACTTAACTTACGATTTTCTGAAATCCTTAGCGCAATGATCGCAAGGATAGTATTTTGCAAAGATCTTCATAAAAACTGTCATTTCCTTCTGTTGAGTTGAACTTGGTTTTTCCGGATAGTAAGCAGCCATAGTGTGCAAAAAAGACCAAGTATTGCGTCCTAGTTCATCTTTATCAAGGGGGCATGTTTGTGAAGTGTTTGTAATCTCGTTCTATTCATGCCAACATAATTAATACAAAAATGTGAAATCAATATGGAACAATTGGGTAGTTTTTAATAATTAATTTAGATTGAGTTCACAATCAATAAAACTTACCTGATTTCTGTTAGGTTCTTTACTTCGTAAACTAATCCATGATTTAAAGTCTGTACAAGCCCTGCATGGCTTTTCTTTCTTTTTTATTTCTTCATTCCCAGAATCAGGTCTGACTCTTGAGTCTGCAGAAGAATCTTCCGGAATGACGTTTCCCATTAAAAATTCAGAAAACCAAGATCTCCTGTAACCAAAACTAAAAAACTTTTATTAAAATGCTTGCTGTATTTTACAATTCCAACTTTAGGTCAAAATCAATGGAAATTGAATAAAAATCGCTAGTAGCGCAAAAAATAAACACTCTTTGCGCATTAAGTAAAACATCAATCATCAATGGAAATTGCAACAAAATGCCAAATTTTTAAAATTTTGGCATTTTTACGGCAAAAATAATAAATAACCTCTTTTTTTGGATTTTGGGAGAAACCTGATTTTATCTAGTGAGAAGTCCAAAAATTTGGGAGTTGCTTCAGCCCCCCTAAATACATCACTGATTCTAATGTTGAATGTTTATGCAATGTATTCCCCCACAATCGGTGGGATTTAAGATCGAAGATTAGACATTAGAAAGCGGGGAATCGGAAACAAATTTCCGGTTTCACAAAAGTTTCCGGTATTGTTCCAGAATAGTTATGCAAGTAATAATGAGTGAAAAACTACTTACCAATCGTAATTTCAAACAAATCGGTGATCTATCTACCCGGAAAATTCGGATCAGAGTGTCGGATTCAGGAAATAAATCAGGATACTTTACCTTCTTGCACATAAGAAAATCGGCGGGCTTTTATCACGTTGGATTGCTTTTTTCACTGAGTTTGTGTGTTTTGGTGATTTCCAATGTGATTACTTAACCGAAATAGGAGCGGCATCGTACGATTCACTTAAATAATAAAATAAATGGAAACAGTCAAATTCACGTGAAAGAAAACATTTTTGGGTTATTTTGTCTCAAATATTAAAATTTCGAAATGTCTGCACCAGCAGCACGTAGAACTCGTAAGATATTATCACAATTTTCATAATTTTATTGAGTATTTCAGTTGTCAGTGTTGACTGTTGAATTTCATAAATTGTTTATTTAATGAACACTTTTGTTTTAATAGTGGGTCAGCTTTGGAAGCAAGGTTGGAATGAACTTCCGGAGGTTATGGGATCTTCCCTATTTGCCGTGCTAGGTATGTCATTTTAGATTTCATGTTCAAAATGTACAATGTTTCTCAAAAAGTCCTTATGGTTGTTTATGATTCAATTTCAAGCTTGCAAGCTTGGTTTCAACTTTTGCTTGTCACATTATATTTTTCAACATTTGTCTGTATGATGTCCGATTTGATTTCTAATCCCATTGTATTTTTGATACTTAGGGCTGTGCATGGCGCCTTACATTCATTACAATTACTACAAGAAGGAATTATACAATCATCGCTTTAAGGATGAATACGTTGGTAAAAACGAATTACGAGACTTCTTTTTATTTTAATTTGTCATGAATAATATTCAATATTAATAAAATCAAAAATAGACCTTTTGCTTATTCAGGTTTCGTTTGGTGGGAGGGAGCTCAAAGCTTGAGTGCTTGAAATACATGTGTCTACCGCCGTTGTAAAGTTCATCGCCTTCGAAAACATTGTCTATGGTTGATCTATACCAATTATCTCTTCTAATTTTCGAAATCTTGGGCGATGAATAAAAATAAAACTCCAGCAAACACAAGTATTTTATTTAGACACCTGAGGATTGAGATTGAGCTCCCGGTTCCCACTAAACTGAATAAAGCAAAAGGTGTATTGTATTAGTATTAGCCACTTTATTAGTTTCAGAAGTTATAATATAATAACTAAGAAGTTTTAAGAAGTTTATCAAGTAAAGTAATATTATTCGCAGTTTCGCAGCCATATTCTCAACAGCGACAGAAAAGAATTGATGTTACAATTTTCAAATACTATGTATTTTCATTTCACCCAGGAGAGTACCCAGGATCGTAAGCTGGGAGTGTACAAGTTTTTTACAGCAATTAATTATTAGTGGTGCAAAATTCGATTATGATGTTCTACTAGTTAACCGGCCACCCGGCCGGTTAGCTAGTAGAACATTTTTCTTTTTTCTCCCCAACGGGGGAAGTTGTATGGGTTATGACTACATAAAATGAAAGTTTAGGTTATTATCTTTCCAAATATAGCAATAATATGTTTCTAGTTTCTAGGTTTAGTACTTTTCGAAACTCGGTTTTTTAAAATGACCATAATACCCGACCATGGGTCTTTGGCAAAACATAGAACGCAAATAATTCATACGTAGAATTTTTTTTAATTTTTGGGCTAAAAATTGAGTTGGTTAAAATTAGTCGTTAGTTATGGTAGAAATTAATTCAATGCACCCACCAAATTGAAGTTGTTTCCGTTGGTTGTTCATAATGTACCTTTCAACTTTTCTCCCTGATTAGGTATGCAACTAACGATTACATATCATTTAAAATGTATTGTACAATAATTAATAACAGTATACGATTTTTAATGCTACAATGCATTCAATACCAAGATTACAATTGATAATAGCTGGTATGTATGAAAAGGTCAAATATGTAACATGTCAAGGTTTTAAAAGAGATTTTTCAACTGTATTTTTTTCAAATACTATGAATGTTCCTAATCCTGCTGCATTTATGTTGCTGATAAGTATTAGTAATTGTATAAAATAGTTTAAAGATTCTTGTCTTAACATTAATTCTCTAATCGGGAAACTTATTTTTATCTTACAAATTATTTATATTAATTTTTTTTTGTCATTCATTTCAGTGTACCGACCAGAGGATCCTCACGTTAAAAAAATTAGAGTCTTTGAAGATAGCCCTCCCCGAACTCGAACTTCCGTGAAAAAATCACAACCGTGCTGAAATAAATCTTGTTCATTCGATGTATAGTAATAATTAGTAATAAATAATAAACTATTGATACAATTTAGATTGTCAGCGTAAAAAAATGTATTACTTTTGTGGCTTTAAAATAGCACCGTTGCATTATGAATTTTAGGGATCTGAGTGTGTTGAGGATGTACTGCATTTGGGAGTTTTTTAATGATATGAAAAGCTTTTAACCTAGTTGCGTTTTGAACTAAAGGCTGTATTGAGGGGAGTGCGAAGGAAAGAGGTAAATAAGCCTCTCGTTAAAACTCACATTGGATAATTTTATTATGGATAACATACAGTATTTTGTCATTATTTTTAGAAAATACCCCTCGAAATGGGATCCTACATTAGGTCATTCATGTTTTTGACAAATGTACCAACAATAAAACTAAATGGCATTGATAAACCGAGGGAAAAAAATAGGAAATAAACAGCATAAATTCAAGGCAAAATGGCGAAATTACTTGCATTCAATGAAATGGGATAAAATAATCGCATTTATATTATAATTAAGATGAACGCAAGTACAACCATATAGCATCCTTTTAAAAAAATGTGCACCCAACAACGACAGCTCCCAGACAAAATTAAAAAGTTTATTGCATATGAATAAATTATCACAGCCTCCTCCGGAGCCTCCCCAAATGGGTGGAAGAGGCAGAGGGCAGCTAATAAATGGATCGTCGTGCGGGAAAAGTCTGGATTTCCAGAACATGCGCAACATTAAGATTATTGGATGAGTGCATTGACCTTGTACAGAATGTGTTCGTGATTCCAGAATTTCTTAGCTACTAAATGTCGTAAACTACCGGCGCTACTTACAAATCTTCCTAGGTTGTTTACTTTGAGACTTTTTTTAGAGTTGCGGGTTGCGGCATTCATTCTGTCGATCGCTTTCGGAGTATTCGGAGAGAAAGAAGTTCAAAGTTTTGGGAGTTGTTGATTGTTTTTAATGTTCACTAATCAAAATTGTTTTTCATTATTAGTGGCGTATTTAGTTTGGCATTGTATTGTAACATGAAATCAGTATTTCATTCATTAAATTGGGTTAGACAGCAAAATTCTTTACTAACGACGTATCTATTTAATTTGATTGAAGTAACTAAAGTTGGTTTGGGCTATGTAACACTTTTATGACGTATTTTATAAACACTCGATCATCGATACCAATCATCGAGTAATATTTTATTTGTGATTTCCAATTTTGAATAAGAAAGAAAGAAGGACGCTGTGTGTCCGAGAAAAGGGGTGCTAAGTGGTTCCAGAAGGTCAAAGGTAAACAAATCCAAAAATTGGGAAATTGTAATGAAATGAAATATTATGGTCTTTACATTTTGTGTTATGAAAGCGTTCGTTTTTGGGTCTGTTCAGTCTGCTGCAGCTGTGCGGATTTTGTATAGAAAGGCTATTGATAATATTTATTTTGTCATTTTTTGATGCACCATTTAAATATTTAAAATGCAGATGCATGGCAGTTGTAGCAGCATCAGTCTTTATTTGGCATTTATATTTTATTTTAAATTTTATAGTTATCGAACTCTTTCGTACAAACAATAGCGGCAGGTCAATAAATATTTTATTAATATAATTATTAATAAATTATACAATAGAGGCAGTAAGATTTACTCTCAGTCAGTGAGTAATTACGTTTCTAATAATAAGATAAGCTTCCTTTCCAAACTGATATGACTTGATCTTGATTCCAAGTTCAAGAGGTGCACTCAGATACTAGACTTGCTATAGGGTGCAGATATAATATATTAGTTCAATAATATCGTAGTACATACTTAAATAACCAGTTAAATATGTTATGCGTTTTCAGAGTTGATGACAATATGGAGCCAACAAAAACTACTGATTCTTCAGAACTGGAAGTCCAGGGAGCAAAGAATGAGCCTGCTGTGACTCCCGCGGCACCAAATGAGAGCGAAAAGGATAAGGCGATTTCAGAAGATAAGCTTACTCAAGCAAAATTACTCATCGCTAAAAAATCGGCTCAAGATTTCGTGTTTGGAAAGCTTTTAGGAGAAGGATCATTTTCATCAGTACACTAATATATAGCTTTGAAATGAAATATTTAAAAAGTTACATTTGGAATTGTGTAGTTTGTGAATAATAAAATAAAATGTTATATCTATAGGTATATTTAGCCAAAGATGTCAAGACTGGGAAGGAGTTTGCAAGTAAGAGAACGAGATACTCTATTTTTAGTTGCATTAAATAGGATTCAAAATTAAATGGTTCTAATGTCTTGCCTCTATAGTCAAGGTATGTGATAAACAACACATCATCAGAGAGAGGAAAACAGAGAGTATTCGCAGAGAAAAAGATGTAATGGCAATTTTGTCGGCCAACAGAGAACCAAATTCTCCTTTCTTTGTACATCTCTACGCAACATTCCAAGACACGCAACGACTTTGTAAGACCCGTAATTTATCATTTTTATCAATATTCTTCATGATGACTATTGCAGATAGAATTACTGATAAAATATGTACTGCTAATATACTATCAATGCTTAAAAATAGTAATTGAGGTCTTGTGTATCTGAATAGATTTTGTCATGACTTTCTGTCACGGAGGAGAGTTGTTGAAATATTTGAATAAGTTTGGCAGTTTCGATATAAACTGTTCTCGATTTTACACCGGAGAGATTGTTCAGGCTCTTCGTCATATGCATAAACTAGGAATTGTACATCGAGATTTGAAACCAGAGAACATTCTGCTCAACGAAAAGGCACATATCCTTGTTACCGACTTTGGTTCCGCAAAAATTTTGCACACAATTCTACCCTCAAATGATCAAAGTAAAGATTTTTTGCACTTATTCCTGCTTACTCATTGAATGTGTCAAATTGTCAAGTTGTTCTTTATATGCAAAATTCTTTTTCTTTACGAATCTTAGGTGCTGTTGAAAATGGAACTGATTCTGTTAGAACTAGAAGTAATAGCTTTGTTGGTACAGCTCAGTATGTATCGCCAGAAGTGCTGCATGGAAAATATTCAGAAGTTGGGCCATCTGCAGATTTGTGGGCTTTGGGATGCATTTTATATCAACTGACTACAGGCTCACCACCCTTCCAAGCACCGTAAATATAGTTTTTCTCTTCATTTTATAAATGGGCACGACTTTGTGTTTAAAAGCATACCTTTACTAAAATTGCAGGAATGAATACATGATCTTTCAAAAAATTCAAAAACTTGAATATGAGTTTCCTGAAACATTTGATGCGACAATTAAAGATTTAGTTGAAAACCTATTGGTAAGTTTGAAGTTACAATCACTTGTTATATTACAACTACACTTTTTCACCTAACAAATTATAATTACATATATATACATATATGTGTACACCAATGAATTGTCTTACAGAGATTAGAACCAAACAGTCGATTAGGAGCCACGGACAGCGAATTGTACGTGTCAATACAATCCCATCCGTTTTTTAAAGACATTAATCTTGACTCTCTGTGGAATGAAGTACCACCTCAAATGGTACCCTATTCCCCAACTGGCGAAACACCATCATCTCCGCTCAGAAGTCAATACTGCGTAGGTGTTTAATTTGCTTTGTTCATTTTGTTGCGCAACTTTATCTATAACTTAACCATATTTTATTTTTTAGATACCCGATACATTTGAGCCAGGTTTCAATCCTCGCGTAATAGCCGAACGCGTACTTCGCAGTGACGAGGACTTCCCTTGGGAGATGAATCAGCCGCAGCAGTCTGACAGTTCTGTTGACAACACCCCGGATAGTGATAGCGGTCCTACCGTTCCATCCCCAAGCAATGGCCAACGTAAAGACAGTGAAACCTCTGTTACGCCCACAACATCACTGTTGGAAAGACTATCTGTTTCACAGAAAGAAGAAGGCCAGGAGAAAAGAATAAGTGTTCAAGAAATTGAAGAAACTCAACGTAGGAGAACTATGATTCCTATTGATAGCGACGACAGACGAACCCGCCTTCAAGAGCAGACTAAAAACAATCCATGGCATCCTGTAGTTAAAGGAAGCCTAATTCTAAAGCAAGGACTAGTCAGTAAACGAAAGGTTGGACAATCTATGAAGTCAACATTATCCGAGACTGTTAGTGTGAAAAGTTTTAAAAGAACATTTTTGTACACTGTACAGGGGTTGTTTTCACGTCGAAGAATGATGCTATTGACAGAAGGTCCGCATTTATACTATTGTGAGCCAAATAGCATGGTCATTAAGGGAGAAATTCCGTGGTCAGCTGCTTTGAAACCAGAAGCAAAAGATTTCAAAAACTTTTTTGTTCATACAGTAAGTTTCAGCAATTAAATAATCAGTTATCTGATTGACATTATAATTCTTTCACGGCTTGTCTAATTATTGTGATGTCATTACAGCCCAGCAGAACTTATTATTTGGAAGACCCTGAAGGCTTTGCTTTGGAATGGTGCAAAGCGATCAGCGAAGTTCGACAGCGTACCTACGGGGAAGAAAACCGACCAGAAAGGAGCTATAATTGACATTTAGTGAGTGGTTTTGATTGATGAATGTAACAATAAGATAAGATTGTTTACTTACTCTGTTTAAATGCTAATGTTTGACTCTTTCATCAAATTGTACTTTGAAGTACATAGACCGAGCTTCGAATATAAGTTTTTAATTTTGGAGGAGTATACAATTAATTTCCTCTATTTTCTTCATGTTCGAGTTCGGTTTTTAATTCTGTGAAAGGCAATCATTAGATTGTTATCGAAATACGGCGGAAAACAACGCTGTAGGATATACGGTTAGTATTTTAGCACCCCTTTATCTTAATCTATCTGTGCAAAATAGTTATCAGCCATTGTCATTACAGTTGTCGGAATAACTATGTTCAATTGTTAAAAGTGATTTCACGGTTTTATTTCATCGTTCTGATAGTGACGATATCTGAACACTTTCCTACTTTATCGAAACTCTTCCTCTAACCGACTTCAAATGTTTGTTTAATAGTTCCGGCTCAATAATATGCTACATATTATATGATTTTCCTAATTTTGTCGCTGCATTAATAGCCGAAACTTTAATATTGTATTTGTAGTGTTTTTACTGTTGAATTCGAATTCATAAATCAAGAAATTATATTGCAATAGTTAATACATCCATGTGAACAAAGACAAGTGGACAGTTTTAACTATACGTATCAGTTAACGCTGTAAAACATAATATCGCAACTTACTATAATTAAGTAATTTAATTATTGCTAGACGGATTAAATAAGTACGGATTTCGCAAATAGTTAAGTACTGGTTCTGTGACAGATAATACGCGGGACGTATCGACTGTAACTGCATCTACGTAAAATTAATGAGGATACAGTTCATTTGAACGAGTTTTGTAAGGCATACATAGACATAAGTAGTAAAATTGTATATAATTATTGAAACTAATAAATTATTTATCCCTCCGCTAATGTAATTAATGTGCTCTGATTTACCACTTCCAGGAAACGAAAAACCCACGGGTTTTTCCTCAAAAACCCATACCCATGGGTTTTTCATGGGTTTTTGGGTTTTTCG
>JAQFYB010006495.1:0-12126 GCA_034694085.1 Pogonognathellus longicornis
TAGCATGGGTATTAAACATCTTGAATTCTGAAATTAGAAATCTTCAACTGGTGTGCTCGTATTTTTAAACGAACATATATATGTACAATATATTGTCAAAATAAAACGTTTTAGCCAAGGATTAGAAGACTCTGATATAAACATGCAACAACTAATAAATAATAACACAGCATGAATGCCAAATAACGTGTAAATTCTTAAAAAGATTGTTATTTTAATAGGCATATTATTTAAAAATTCTACACGATCCGATTCCTCGTGGATATACCATAACGTTCTAGAAAATATTATTCTCATAGCAGTATTATAATTTCATTGCAACATTTGGAAATGAATAATTAAAAAACAAATAGAATATTTTTATACATAATCAGCTTACTTCGGAATTGTACGTGTCATGCAGTTTAAAATGCTGTTTAGCGAAGCGGTATAACTTTCCGACTTTTTAAACGTCATATTATGGGCGAGTAACAGAACAGACATGACTACAAATGAGCATAGTGAGCAAGAACAGAAATTAAACATATTGCCTAATCGTTCTTCCATGGCAGAACGGTCAAAGGCGAATGGCGAAAAGAGTCAAAGGACATAAAAGTCAAGACAATTAAAGTCAAATATAAGGACTAATAAGACAATGCATATTAGAGTCAAAGAAATAAATGCATGATAAACAAGTTAAGAAACTAGGTAAATAAAGATATTGGCTTAATTGTTTCATCCGACATAGATAAGGAAATGAGAATGCTAAACAAACTTCATGAAATTAACGTTTGTGGGGTTGAAACAGCTGAAAATATTGCAAAACTTGCCCCACTAAGATTCATACAAATGTAAATACAACGTTTATAATTCCAAGCTTCGAATGTGAGTTAAAGAGCACATCCTTTGTAAAAAAACTAACATAAAACGGGTGCTAATATAGGTCTTAACGTTTTAAGATGTATAATTCCAGATTGCATATTGCTAATAGTTCTTTTCCTGGTATGGCCCAACCGGCACGACTAGTCGTGTCGGTTAGGCCAAAAATTTACTCTTATATAAATTCGTGTTGTGGGTAAACTACAACATGTATAATTAGTAACATTGTTGAAATATGTCCCTAAGAGTCGGCTTTAAATGTTACACTTCATTAAAATATTTGTTACCCTTCTGGTGATTTATGAAAAATAGTTATAAAAATAGTGGCCCAACCGACGCGGATCACCTCTATATTCCCCGAAGGAACAGATACAGCAAATACATCCAGAATACTATCATGAAGTTCAACCATATCAACTTCTGTCTTTTTGAATCTGTAAGACGAATATAATTTTTGCGCGATTTATCCCACGCAAAAGGAGATGCGCCTACTACTTTGTAGTAGTATTTATATTTAGTATTGTATTATTATTTTGAGTAGAAATATCGAAGTACTGCTCACCATATTATTCAAACAAATATTTATACAATTTTTACGCTGTTGAATTGTCGGCCGTCCTGTCAAAGAAAATTAAACACGCCTAATTTTTTTTTGTAATATATTTTTAATATGTTTGAAAGATGAATGTTTACACTGTTTGTAAAAAAGTTAACTCCAATTCCAATTTTTTTGTGATATCATATCATGTATAAATCATGCTGTGAAAAATTTTCCGAGAAAAATATTAACTAAACCATGCATTACCTTTTCTTACAAAATGAATTTTAAATTTGATTGATCAATCTTAAATTTTTACCTGTTAAAAACTATATGACCTACATTAATGCCTTAATTTCAGAAAGGACTAACTACTAATTTGAAATTTTACGTCATTAACTTAAAGAATAAATTCTAGTTTCAACCTTTGTGTTTTTTGGTGCATTAAAATGAAGCAAAATTATTGTTGGACCCGGAATACTATGACTCTTAAATACCTTTAAGTATTATAATCATTCTACCACAAATTTAAACGAGAAATGCAGGGAGAATTAATACGGTGGCAAATTGCTTGGATAATGGATAATAAAATTATAAAATTTTAGAATTCGATGCAACCGGCCTAACCATTTAATCCTAAAACTCTTAAAAATATAGTGTCTATGCAAAATGTAATAGGCTGAAATAATTTCTATTACAAATAAAATTCGATTTTAATGAAGTGGAACAGGAAAGAATAGAATACTCACAATGACAATTTATACCGAAAGGTATGAAAATTACAAATCTGTCAACTATTTAAAATGTATGATGCAGCAGTAAAAAGAAATTGTCGTTTACTGCTTCCACTTTTTATGCATTAAAAGTCGAAACTATACTCGGGAACCTATTTGATACACACTAAAAAGGTATTAAATGCTAATACATAGATACAATCATAAATATTGCAAATTGACAGTATTTTGTAACACATATGGGCAAAAGTGTTAAAGCTAAAATTGCGCCATGCGAAAATTAAAATTAATATGCACTCTATTTTTCTGTTTGACATTTGGAATTACTTGCAAAACTGAAACCAGTATTTTTATTCTCCAAAAATAGAAAACACTACTTTGAATTAATTTAAAAATCGCTGTTGTATAATATCAATAAATTTTCGGTTACGACTTCGACTTAACTTGTAGTAGTGACTCAACTCAAAAATGACAGTAGAATTATTACACTGCATTTGTATCGCTTTAAACCAAATAATTGGTTACTATACACTTAGAAGAATATCCGATTTGGCGCACCACGAAATTTTCATAGAGCTATATATGTACTTCAAGCATTTCTTTCAAGCTTGAATGTCAAGTGCGACTTAAAAATGGTCTTCTAGAGCTGAAATACAATAAGAAAATGATCTTTTAAATTGGACTTAAACTGACTAAAGTAGGCTACTTTACAAATAGTTATTAATCTAATATTGATAGCTTAAGATATTATATTGCATGAAAATACTTACAATTAGTAGAGCTAGAGGCATCAAAATCCGACTTTTTCATACTCGTCAGGAACTAAAGTGTCAAATTGGTAGAATTATCAAACCACTTTGTAGGGACAAAAAATTATAACCACTACTGACTATCTGTAACGGATTATATATTATTAATTATGCTTCAAATAAACCCCATCAATGTCTCATACACATTTCAAGTTTTATTATATTAGATTTGAGCTCATAAGTAAGTTAATATCCACGTACACATTATACATACTGTTGTGTTGATGTTTAAAAATTAACACACAGTAATTTGAAATGGATAAAATTTTTACGATTTATTATTATTACATTCTATGTTCATTAATTTAATTACTACTGCATTAGCTTAATATATCACTACACTACACTATATGCACTATTCCATATCGTCGTCTTAATCATAGAAAGCGACAACTTGATTTCCAATATCTTAAAAATCGATTCTGTCTTTTAATCGTAATAAGCCACATCTTTATTTCCATCATATCAAGTTGTTGCTTTTATGATTAAGGAAATCAAATTGTTGCTTTTTATGAATTAATGCTTTTTACAATTTTGTATAATAATTTGAATTGATTTGTGCAAACTTGGTAATAGCTACCCAAATGTTTGAATTAATTACATCGAGATAGGTAAACATAATAAGCACGCGTATAAACTAATATCATACATAAAGTTTTCTAATTAATGCCTCGAAAAACAAAAATATGTAGGTATCTAATTTACATAGTAAGTGAGAACTTACTTTTCACAAAACAAAAATGTCGTCTTAGCGTGTGGTTGTTCTTACTTAGCGCGTTACATATTTTCAACAACACAAAAGTGGTACAATGAAAGAAATATTTATTAGACATATTTTGTTTTAATATGAAATTGCAGACACTTTCGTACTAGGTATTTCAAAATACAGATGAACAATTACTTTATTTCATCTCAACAGCCTTATCATGGGTTTTAGAGTGAGTATTTCTATTACCTTGAGAAGCGAATCGTTTATCGCAAAATGCACAAGCAAAAGGTTTAACTTCCAAGTGAGTCAGTTGATGTTTATTGCGATCTCCACTGCACGCAAAATATTTAGGACAACTTTCGCATTTAAATGGCTTTTCACCTGTGTGAGTTCTGCTGTGCCTTTGAAGATTAGCCGACTGTGAGAAACGTTGGTAACAATAAACACATTTGTAAGGTTTGTCGCCTGTATGGATTCTGAGATGACTTTGGAGGTGAGTACTTCTGCTAAAAGCCTTTTTACAAATTGTGCATTTGTATGGAGTTTCTCCAGTGTGAGTTCTTTTGTGGATTTTTAAATTACCCAAAGCGGCAAACGTTTTGCCACAGAAATGGCATTTATGTGGTTTTTCCATTGTGTGAGTCATTGTGTGAATTTTTAGCCCTGCTTTATCTGTGAATGTGTTTCCGCAGAAATTGCATTTGAAACGTTTTTCTCCAAAATGTCTCCTCCGATGAGTTGCTAGTATCCACTTCGTTTTAAATGCTTTAGGACAATCTTTACATTGGAAAGGAGTTTCTCCGGTGTGAACGCGAATGTGTGTATTTAAATTCGATAGCTGTGAAAATTGTTTCCCGCAAAAATTGCACTTGTATGGTTTTTCTTCAGTATGTGCCATTTTATGTAAAAACAATTCTTTTTTGCTTTTAAAACGCTTGGAACACAATTCACATTTGAAAGGTAATTCTTTAGTATGTGACATTATGTGTGTTTCTAAACCTCCCCATCCTGAATAAACTTTGTCGCAATAAGCACACCTGAAAGGTTTTTCTCCAGTGTGGGTTCTCATGTGAATTTTTAGAACACTATTGCGACTAAAAAACTGTCCGCAAGTTGAGCATTTGAAAGGTTTGAGTCCAGAGTGAAGAAATTCGTGTTTCCCGCGGTCGCCAATTGTTTTGAATGATTTTGGACAAATAGAGCATTTATAAGGACGGTCGTCACTGTGTATTTTATTGTGCCTGCTTAAGCTTACACGTGATTTAAATGCTTTCTTACAAATTGCACAGATGTAACGATTTGTTTCCGTGTGAATTCGCATGTGGGCTTGTAGTAGTGCATCTTCTTTGTAGCGCTGTTTACAAATAGCTCTATGCATTTTTAAATGTCTTCTGAAGTTCCCGCCTTGTGAAAATGATTTGGGACATTTTGTGCATTTGTAAGGTCTTTCTCCTGTGTGGACTCTTAAATGCACTTTAAGTTTCTTTGGGTGTGGAAACCTCTTTGCACAAATCGAACAAACGTATTTTCTTTCTTTCACCCCAGCTAATTGCTGCATTTTCTGATTTTTCAATCGAATTATTTCACATTTATCTTCAATTTTTAATTGATGGGGTCTGTGTGCATGAGTTAGCTTTGCTACGGTAACTTTATTTTCGGTTTTAATTTCAAGGGAATCAATGGTTTTTGACTTTTTTGCGGTTTGGAAAAATTTATTTTCGGGATGAATTTCGGCTTTAACGGCATCAATATCAACTTTATTTGGTTTTGTTTGTGTTAGGGTAATTTTATTTTCGGGTTTAATTTCAGTTTTAATGGGATCAGTGACAATAACTTTTGTTTCTGTTGGGAAATTTTTATTTTCGGGTTTAATTTCGGTTTTAATGACATCAATGTGAATGGAGTTGGTTTTTTCCATACTGTCTCTTCTTTTCAGTTTGTCTAAATCATTAAAAAATTAATATTATTTTAGTTGCATTTACTTTTAAACCATTCCTGTTGACGGTTTGGTACGGCTTAATTAATTTGATTTTATTTTTACCATTATGAAATAATAGTTTCAAATAATCCTGCGTTGGTTTAGACAGTTTTGTGATCTCCACTCCATCATGGTATTCTCTAAACAAAATACACGATTAATAGAAATATTTATTTATGCATAGAAATATTATATAATGTATATAATAAATAATAATAATACTTCGGATTAGGTTGATTAGTCAACTGAAACAAGCTTTTTGACATTTACATTTACTAGAAGTACTAATACTTAAGATTGCAAATTTTATTTCAACAATTAAAAAATATCCTACTATGTATAAAATGTTAAATTTTGACTAATGTTTTGGAAGTCTACCAACTATATACCTCTGGGTGATAGAATAATTATTACCCAGAGGTATATAATTACAGCAACTTATACATCTGTTTCGAAATTAATTTTGAACACGCTTACCCTGATTGAATATTTTGTGAAGTAAGACTATTTTCCAGCCTCCGTATGTTCACGGTGCACTTTTTGCTCCCCATAGTAGTTTCAAACAGTGCATAGAATCTATAAAATGTGTGATTTAATAGTATTAAAGTATCATTCATCGATGGGATACATACATACTAGAGACGTAAAAACCAAACGGTTTTTCGGTTTTGGTTCTTGATTTTTGGATATTTTGGGGTCGGTTCATACTGATTCGGTTTCAAAAATCAGAGCTGATTCATCTACACAAACTTTTTGTATAGCTATGTAAATAATTATGTATAATACACTAACGAGTCAGTCAGAATGATTGGTAAAATTTTAAGGCAATTAATGAACAGTGAAATACATCTATATTGATGGATGGGCTAAATTGAAATGGCATATAATCACCTCAAGAATTTCGACTTCCCTCTGATCTGTCTCAAGTCTTGTCAGTCTTTCTTGATAATAACTTTTCGTAATAATGGCAAAGCACTGTAAGTAATTCAAATTATTTATTAACTAACACATTGCAGGCTTAAATAAACACTACTACTACAATATTTTCAAAATTGCTCAGAGTAAATGTAAGTAACAAAATATAACAATGATGAACAATTGGGAGAAGTTTTAAGTTTAAAGGTACCTTAATTGTAAATTAATTATAAGACAGCTTCATGTTGTATGTACTCTTCAGTCACAGTGTAAATATCTTACAGTTGCTGGAAATGGACATATAACGATAGGTACCCAATGACTAACATGGCAGACAATACTGACCATTTAATATTTTAATATATAATTGGGGAAGGGAGAGAAAATTTTGGACCAACTGGGGCAGTGCTAGTGTTGGACAGTAATTGAAAAGAGAAACAGGAATTCCAAAATATGTCGGATTGAGCGACGCAGTAGAACTCTACTAATAGTTAAGAGTAATTTTCTAGTTCAAATAGCTACGCACAAACTGATGACTGGATGATTCGAGCTGACTGAAGCTCCGGACAAAACGTGGCTGCATTCCAATGAATTTTCCTATCATAATATATTACTCGTAAATCCAAGATGCCCTATTTACATACATGAAGGCCATTCTGGACTTTGATTCATCTAGGAATTCGTACTACCTACTGAATGAAAGAATACAATCTCGTTTTTGTATTATTTTGCATATCATTAACTGTTAACCCAAATATTTGGGAGTATCTACAATTACAAAAGATACCTAATTCATATGGACTATGATGGATACACATAAAATACGAAGAACTGTGTGATACAATATCGGGTTTATATAGATTTTAATACCAATCTTTATTACGCAGGACATTTGAACTCCCCGATTGGAATTGTCAAGTGATGCTTAAATTATTAGGTGCATTTTCTCTTACCATTATAAAATATAATTAAAGGGAAAAGCTAAAGAGTGCAGCAAACCTTGCGTACTCATCATGAGTACCCATTAGCATCAACTAATTTAATTGTCGAGAAGGAAGGAAACCAAGAAATATATATTTAAATGCATAATCAGGGCCGTAACCACTAAGGGTGCTGAGGGTCTTAACAGTCTTAAGCGTCCCTCCAAGATTATTGTGGTTCACACCAGATATTATTGCCTTTTTCTTAATTAATTAAATTGACAAAGATATTATTCAACGGCGGCCTTTTTACAGCTAACAATTTGTGAACGTAAACAACTCAGTGTGTAAGATATCCTGTTGATATTTCATGTTCGCCTGCTGAGCTTTGTAGACATATGTAAGGTAAATAATCTGTTGGGATAAAACCGGAGAGATACCTAAATCTACCATAATTGCTCAGTTGGGGTAAAAACAGGATTTTTTAACCTCAATTCTATATTCAAAAATATTTATTTTGTTTATAGCATATCAAAATGTGTGTTAAATTACAACAAAATAATTTTTTGAAAATTTTCAACCTGAAAATTATTACAAATTTTGGGAGGAACAAAACACCTTTGTTTAATGCGTTTACATCTAAAAAATAATGGCGCAGTTCACGGTTGCGTTGTATACTTACGCTTCGTAAAGAGTTTTGTAAAAGTCGGCGGGTTTCGGCGGTTATCGTAGGCGAGAAGTCAAATGAGCCATTCACACAAATTATACAAATTCTCATATTTACACCTCGTAAGAGCTGCGTATCCTTCGTATGGGAAAATTGTTTGTAAAATCAAACTTCGCGCCTTTTCAATTTCGTATCCGTACGCTTGGTAAGGATACAACGTAACCGTGAACTAGGCCAATTATTATTTAAACTGTTGTTGTAAAGGTATTTACAATACAATATTTATTTATGCATGTAAAGTATTATAAACCGTAGATGCAATAATTACTTGCAAACATGCGAGAAAATTGTCTATGAATGAATGAATTATGGAGCTAATACTGTAGAATGGATTATTTTCACTTGACCATAAGGATAGCAGGTTAGCCCAGTGGAACTAAGCGACAAACAGTATGAGCCTTATGGGCACTTAAATGAACACCAAGAGTCTCGAGTTCGATTCAGAGCTTTGCCACTCATTTCACTTTTTGCATGTTTGAGATTTCCTACAGTTATTTTGCTGTTCGATTCATCCTAAAATCATAACAGAGCAATCTGTCCCAAATTTGACACGACAAAAGTCGGCTGAAATGGTGAACGGTTCTTAGCTCAAATTTTTAGGTCGGGAATGTACGGCGATGCTATATCTTATAACAATTGCTAGTATTTTAAAGCATAATATGCAAAGAAATGTTAAGATTAAAATTAATGTGGCATAAATTTCATTAAATTCTCCTTTTTATTTCACTCTGTAATTTAAATGATTTGTACAAATTAAGCTATAATCATGAATAAATTTGCTATAGTTTAAACAAATTGAAAAGTCGTTATTCACATAGTGAATAACGGCTTGACCTAAATGTATTGATTAAGGTTAAAAAGTTAGTTTGGAGTTTAAGGCGTATGTAAATTCTTATTCTACACTTTGATCGTCTTAAGTATGACTGGAATTCACCTTTCTAATGCATAGTATTACAATACGTACATGAGCTTGCAACAATTTACGCTACAAATATTACAGAGTTAGGCAGGGTGTTTCAATTATCGTTTGCGCCGATAATACATGAGCAATACTTTCACTTTGTTTTTGCCTGCATATATCACTGGCGCGGATTAGTATATTATACTTATATTTTATTTGGTTTATAAAAGTTCAATTAGACCTATATTGTTACTATTCACTGTCCTACAGTGAGGAGCCTATATAACCTCCGGCAAACAATGCATGGTGATCTCACGTTAGCTTACATTGCCAGACAAGGATATCTTGGATGGCGCAAGAACATAAATTGAACATGGGTAGAGTACGGTAAATGAAACCACCCATGTATTGTTTGCCGGAGGTTATATCGGGTCCTCACTGTACGATGAAAAACTGCCTCATCAGTGAAGCATACTTTTGAACAAAAATCTTTATTTTCTTGCAATTGTTCATTAACTCAGGAACTAAAATTCATTCTTGAATTTTTGGTAGGTATCAGAGCATTAAATATATATACCTATATGGATTGAGTTTATTCATTTTAAGAATGGATGGGCACCTGAACGTGGTATCTAAACGGCACAAGCGTGTCTCCGGATTGACTTCCGGGGACTTCGCACTGCATTCGCCATCTCACGAGCTGCTGCTTCTTCAGCAGTGGTGGTCCTTTTATGCGTGTTTTAACATTACACAAAGAGCTAATCCACAAATTTATGTAATCGCAATATAATCTCTGGTGCTTCATTGGTTTTAAAATAAGGAGGCTTAGATTAAAATGTTTGGAATTTTTAGTACAATTGAAACTTAAATTGTGCACAGGTAAAAATGGTATCTCATCGTTCTTCTAACTTCAAAATGATGAAACATCATGTTGAGCATAACCTCATATACCCAGTAAATTCTAATTTCGTGAGTTTGCTTGCATTGGAATCGCGCTCAATGCACAGTCAAAAATAAGTAAAAATATCGTATTATCGGCGAACAACGATGATTGGGCCACCCTGTTTTATAAAGTATTTAAATGCAGCCTTGTTTTTGCATCAATTTATACGTTTATAGTAACACATACAAAAATCTAAAGCCATCCCAAATTTATTTTATTCGATTGGATTAAAACGCTCACTCCACGAGAATTATTGGAACACAGTAAATATTTGCTCGTTAATATTAATACATCATGTTATCAATGGTAATTGATTGTTTGTAATTTAACATTTATTAACACAGAGTATTAGTGCGTAATTTATTATTTGTAATGCCTGTAAACTGTCATTGTTAACTCATGGTTACTAATCGTACATATTTTAATACAAGAGGGCCTTCTCATAATAGAATGGGGCATGGGCATATGGTATGTATTAGGACTGAGGCGAATTGTAGTTTCAGCAAATGGAAGTGAGTCTCCAATACAAATGGGGTACCAAATACATTATTGATATATAGTTTTTTCATGCAGTCAATGATTTACTGCGTTTCAATGACAAATTATTAAATAAATTGGTTAAGTAATGGGAGATAATTTCTATGTCAATATTGTGCATCAAATAGCAACTAAATTGACTACAGTATGTTTCAACCAACTGCTTCGGCAAATACTACATGGTGATCTCACGTTAGCTTACATCGCTGCCAGACAAGGACATCTTGGATGGCGCGAGAGCATAAATAGAACATGAGTAGAGTAGGTAAATCAAACCACCATGTATTATTTGCCGAAGGTGTTGGTTGAAACAGTCTGTAGATTTAATAGAAGTGGGGGTAAAGTATAACTTCAGGCATTAGAAGTGGGGCACTTGTATTCAAATATTTATGGTACCTATAAAGAAAGTAAAAAAGGGTGTTTATAACAAGACTGGGCTTAATTTTTTGGTACCTACACATCAACATTTTTTTCAACATACCTATTGTGTGTCTGAACTTTAAACATACCTAAACGTTCCAAACATAGCATTCTCAGTACTTTTTAACAAAATGATCAATTAGTGCTTTCATTGATCAAGCTTTCATTTAATTTCATTTGTCTTCATTTCTACTGAATCTCCCATTTTAATCCTTTCAATTGACTTTTATATTTTTATTACAGAATACAATTATTTAAAAATGATAATAACTAAAATGCATTTCAAATTAATAAAATTCAAACTTTTAAAAACATTTTTAATAAATAATTTTAACAAAGATAGTAATTTCGAAATTGAAAAAGCTTTTATTAGAATAAGAAATGAACACAAATATTTTTGTATTTAAATATAAAAATCCACACTTGAATTGTTTCTGGAATAACAGAATTGAGCAATTTTAGTAATTTCGTCCTACTAACAAAAGAAAACCAACCAATATATACTTTAGGAGGACGACATGATAGACTTATTAATTAATCTCAAATGGGTTTTACTAGATATTATCCCAATGGTTAGATTTCAGGATTTCATCGCTAGGAATGGTAAAAAATTTAAATTCCAAACTCTACCCTTGCTCAAGCAACAAACATGGGTGTCGAGGTTTCACCCAAAATTAGGCAAGCCAACACAAACATGTTCAAATCGCATAAAAATAAATAAACATGGAAATCCCTATTGGGATAAACAAGCTTATTGCATCGATGTATCATATTACTTGAATATAATCTTCAAAGTACTCACATTCAGCAACATTAGGCATATTATTTCATGCAGTATTCAGTAGGTATTTATTACTTTTAGCTGAGAACAAATTGTTTTCACTAACATGTTATGAAATTCCACCTTCTTTCTCTTCAATTGTGGTTGATAAAGACCACATTACATTTTATTTACCAACTCTCGAACGCTAAGTAAAAAATTATTTGAAATTTTGGTGCAGATTGAATTCATTTAAACAAAAAAACCATAAGCTGGAAAGAGCTTCATAAAAGTAAAATCATAAAAAAAATCATAAAATCAAATCTTTATAGTCAAACTGATTTCAAACATTTGCTGTCTGGTCTCCCAATCAGGAC
>JAQFYB010006496.1:0-12124 GCA_034694085.1 Pogonognathellus longicornis
AAAACAGGGGACACTTAAAATTATAAGTTTCAAGTTTTAAGACGCTGACTTATAAATTTTCGCTAACTATCTATTATTAGTCAGGCTTTTTGAAGTTATAGTACTCTATATAGAAAGATGAAATTCTTTTTATTTATAACAACGAAAATTTTAGAAGAAAAAATATAAAAGGTTCATATAGATTTTTTGTACTTTTTCTTTTCGATTATGTACTTCGATTTGGATTGCTTTTAAATTGAGAGAAATGGAGTTTGGTGATGGAGGAAAGGAATGGGAAGCTTGTAATGTTCTTTTGAGTGGTGCTCACTGAGCACATGAAGTGCATTTCCACCAAGACATTTATTAGAGAGATTCTACCTTATAAAATAGGAATATCAGATGGAGTGTCAGGAGGAGGATGCAGATTGTCTTGTACTACACCACACGTGTAGACACGTAAGCTGAGCTAATAAAGAACTTGGTTGTAAATATATGGACAATCACACACAGGTTCTTTTTAGTAGCTGCTTGTTCATCTTGCCAAAGCCAAATCCTTGAACGAAAACACTTTGTATAATAAACATCATATAATGTGAGTATATAAGGGCATGTGCACATAAATGAGAGTTGTACAGATAAAATATACACAGCTAATATACTTCAAAAGTTAAACATACACCTGATGACACACTGTGTACAACAACAACACATATTTCTGTATAACGTGATATCATAAGAAATTTTTATTGTTGTGCAAATCCAAATCGATGTACATTTATTAGAAACGAATAAGAAATAAATTTGCTGCATATTGTTATTGTCGATTTTGATTTTTGAAATTTCGTTCACTGAATACATTAGTAAATAATATTGGGAAAGGTGGTTATTGAGTATAGAGCGCGGTTATTCACATACACTGCTAATAATTTACACATTATGTCTTTAAGAGTTATAAAGCATACACATACTGTACAGTACACATACTGAATATAGAGAGTAAATGTTCTCAAGTGTTTTGTGCCGCTGACTGTGTTGCTATAGGCGAACTTGAGATGAAACGCAGAGTGAGAGACACTGAAATGAGATGAACAACAATTCATTCGGTCAAGTTCGGTAGCGAAAGTGAATTTCTTTCATTTGACGGCTATCTCAATGCATTATTTTATTTTATGTGTCCCTCTGTGTCTTCTACATTAGCAAAGTAACTAACAGTTAGTTATAGAAGACTTGTAGTTCTAAGTGACTCTATAAGTGAGCGATTCTCTTTGTGTGTATAATATCTGAATGTGTAGAATACTTTGTACACGATCGTGTCTGAGTACCGTTGTTGTAAAAAAGATATAAGATTATCTTTACTCGTGTTCAAAGATCGCTTTGCTTACGTTACCGTTGCACACTATAACAAAATTTCAAGCATACACACTCTACAAGTACATATTATATTATATATATAGTCACGTACAAAAGTTACTACAAGTACCATGCTTCATTCTTGCTCTTTTAGTAATTACAAATGCAATAAAATCTTTGTATCATCCACTTCTTCAAAAGATTTTTGCACCCATTGCTAAGCATTTTCGCAAATATTGTATCTATAATAGTACAGAATCTATTTAAAACTGGTTTATACTGGCTCAGCTTTTTCTACTCAGTGTGTAATAAATAGCCATTCTGATAAGTTTTGGAAAATAATTACCTACTTGAAAAGAGTTCAATTACATTTTACATGTTTCATACATAATGATATGTATGTATAAAATTACAAGATGACGATGACTCGTCGTATAACGCTAATGTATCATTATCACTCCATGTATGTTGCACACAACTATCAATTACGCATTTTACATTTATATAAAGTCCTATCATGAAGAAATACATTAAGATTAGGGAATGCATGTGTTCTCTGCATATATTGTTACTTATATAAATTTTATCTGCGAATTTCATTTACATAAGGAGCTACTTACTAGGGAGACACAGTGTTTAGTATTGTGTTATTATAGTATGTGTGATATTGTTCAGGAGCAGATGAATGGAGATAATAGTTTTTTAGAGTTTAGTATGGTGAGACAGACAGGGCGGAGTGCGAAATGTTATACTGCAGTATTGCCATAATATTATCAGCTACAGAGAAAAGGACGCTCACATATTTGATCGAATGGAAGTGGTGGTGGTGCTACGACTGGCAATAATCACATTTCATTTTCATGTGCTTTCCTTTTTACTAATAGACAATATTTTACACTGTACAACACGTACGAGTGTGCAATAAGCAATGCAATTCCACTCTAATATTGCAATACTACTCTAATAAACGCGAATAATTACGCTGAGGCTAACTACACTAACTACATTTCCAAGTGATTTGTACGTATAGGCACTAACATAATATTATTCTTCATGTTTTATAGTTTTATACACACACACACATACATGAACATGCAAAATCTCACTCGCTCATTATTTAAACGTTTATCAAGTATTAGAGAAGGAGTTATTGGTAATGTTAATAGCAGCTACCATTCCATGTAAATACGCATGCAGTATAGAATAATTTACGTAAATTGTAAATTGATTCCGTGCTGTACAAACGAAAGTAGGTACATGTTTTATAAAACTTTAAATAAAATTCAGAATGGCACATGCAAAATTTTCAAGCAAAATTCAGTGTTATAAAATGATTTTATATTGCATATTACGTATAAATACAGCTTTAACGTATTGCATTTAAAGATTTAAGGTAAACGGGTAAAATAATTAGCAAATAAATACCTACGATATTAGTCAACCGTCAAAAAAACAAAATGTGCAAAAACAAAGTAAAAATATTTGTTCATGAGGCAAAAACGCATTTTATTTTACAGTTTCTATGAACGCTGCCAAATTTTCAAAATAATTTCATTCAGCCGTTTAATAAGATTCACAAAAAGGTGTAAAATATTTTCCTTGTCTCAGCTGTAGTTAATGGCTTGAATGCATGTCCATTAGTATAAACTATTAGAGCAAAAATTCCTTTCATGATACCTACTGGAGATATTAGTTAGAAAGTTTTGATTGAAAATAAAATACAGGCCAGCTAGCTTTAATATAATCTTGGAATCGTGACTTGATGAAGTAAAATGAGCCGTAAAAGCTATCAAAGTTTATAAAGCAATGTCTACATGATATTATTTGTATTTACATTTAAATACTACACACAAGCACACCATATCATTACTAACATAAATATATCATTGTTGCATTAGAGATCACGTTATTAGGAAGGTATGCGCTCTATGCACCTGACACAATACACAATACAATGTAGTCAGTCTCAAGTGCTGGTCTACTAACTAAAGGAGTAGCATGTATGCCTTGTAGTGATTTTTGATGTAGGAAGCGACAAAAAATTGACACTGGATGTAGAATAATCGAAATTGTTGACGAACTTGACCTATAACTCCTCACCCTATATAATTTAACGTAGACCTAATGATTTCACTGTGTATAACATACTCAGTCATATATGTCTAATCAGATTCTAGTTACAAATTAATCAATCATACTTCAAACCTATAGGGCAACAATATATTCCATAATTGCATATAGTTACAGAAGAAATCTCTATACTTTGTACTTGTTTGCCCTAAGTTCAATTAACCACATGCAAACTTTGGTTTGTATTGAACCAGCGAATGACAAATAACATGTTATTATGACCACACATGTACTTACATGTAGGTGGAGGCTCAGTTTTCGCAATAATTAATGACGGCAATAAAAATTAATCTCTCAAGATTTATTTTCTAAGCGAAGTTTACAAAATTAAGAAGGACATTATGAAAATCATTTAAAAATCATTAAAAATTCAGTTTTTGTATCACAAATGTGATTTACACTAGAAACTTCCAGAAAATGATTTATCGCACATTTATTAAACATAATTAAATTTCTCCTACAAAAAGTCACTAATAAATAAAGTCGTTAGTAATATGAAGTTGCCAATAACTGCATAAAATTTTGCTAGTCAAAATTATTAAAGTATAGGCACTCAAAATAGTGTTTAGAATCAAAATGCCAAAAAAGCCTTATAACGTTTTTATTGGTAAAATTGGCTTAAGGTTTAGAAATTTATTATTCGTTTAAATGAGCAGAGATTTGCTTGTATTATTTATTGCGTTGAGTTAGGTGATTTTAAGAATTAGTGGTGGTTAGTTACATAAAAGGTGTTTGGTACATTGTGGACATGGATTTATGTTATGACACCTTGACAGTTGTGCCATGTCATAAAGATTTCCGTCTATTGTGTGACGCAACTGCATTGATATTGGTACACACTTACACTAAACTACATTACATATTATCTGAACCAACCTCATTATAGTTATCCGTATGCATGATAGACTGGGCGGTCACCAATGCTGATTGCGTTGTAGCACATTATAATATATTTAGGTAGCAACTATACACTTACGTCTTATGTGAAATAATAATGTCCGTGCATTCATTCCAGTTCCTTCTACGTGAGTCTCATTTGCCATGGCACATGAAATGTGTATTGGTCTGTTAGTGAGAAAAGGTAGGCGAAGTTGTCTGGTACACCAGAGTCAAAGAAATAATATGGGCAAGGCTCCTTGCAATAATAATTTCCCTTTGGAATTCTCATTTATTATTTTATTCGTATTCTATTCCTAACTAAGTGTATGTAAATGTCTTGAGTGTAATTGTACTTGCAATAGTTGGAGGGGTACATTTTACTCGCAACAACGATCCACAATGTGGACAACCTTGAGACAGTCAACAAAAATTCTGGATTGGGATTATGCTTCCGCAAAAAGCAATACTTGCTATTTGATAGACAGAAATCCTGTATGGAATTGGAATGTCGATGACGCTGTATAATGACTTAGTTACATTGAACAACAGATATAAATTTCCAGTTTTTCACTCAAAAGTTTATTTGCAGATTAAGGAATACAAGTTCGACTTGTTTCATTATTTCTGTGCATGAGTTACATCATCTTGGTTAAATTTACCAGGATGAAATTCTCATTAGCATGGAAAAATAATTCTAAGAAGAATTCTCTTTTAATTCCTTGTGCATTGTAATTTCCAAGAAATTACTTTGTTACACTCTAACCGGCTCTAATATTCCATTCGTCACGACTATCAAAACAATAGGCGTGCATTTTAAACATCTCGCTTAATTTTTTTACACATACAGTAATATCACTTTTAAATCTTTATATACAGACGCTTGCTAAAATTATGTAAGTTGTCAATTATGTTTCTGCACGGTATTAATAGTTTTTGAAAAATAAAGTACAATTTATAATGGAAATTTAAACCATAGCAAAATAATTACAAGGAAAGGAAAATATAATGAGTGGAGAATTAATTCCTATTATACCTAAATGCATAAAATCTATGAAGCACACTTTTCTTAGATTTTTTAACCACAAATATAAATTGTTAAGCTAAAAAGCAATCATCTCTATCAAAATGATTAGCAAAGTGAGAGAGAGAGTGAAATGAACCAAATGATGAAAAATGTCATCAATTTATCACACAATTTATTTCTCATTTTAGAAGATTGTAATATGTACTTTGAAGCATGAACCATTTATAATTGCACAGGAAATGAGTTTTTTTTTATTAAAAAACAGACTTTCTGATTAGGTAAATATTGATGCAAAGACACTAATACAATATTTCAGAAACAAAATCTGAATAATAATATTTCCTGTCTTCCTATTTATTATTAAGAAAAACCATAGAAAATTCTAAAAGATTTATTGTTGTTGTAATTATATTATATGCATACTCATTTTGCCTGTTGTTGTTAGCCAACTTGTTTCTTTGTCGGTCTATACGCTCCATATATTGACCTTTTGATGCATTTTGCTACAATTATAATACTTCATACATTAGTATTAACCTGTGCACAATAAAAATGAACTAGTTTTTATTTTTCACCTTTTCAATGAGTACCAAATCATAATTTATTATAACAAAGATATTATATAGCAAACTACTATAATTTCATGAAGAACCTGAACCACATACACACAACACATACAAAGCTATAAGTTACACCAAGATTATACTCGAACAAGATATAAGTAATAATATTTTATGATACACCACTAGAATTGTTTTGTATATTGCATGTCGAAAATTGCAGAGTAAAAGCGTAGCAAAGTTTAAGTTTCACTTTCATCTCTTACAAATGTGTAGGAATACTTGAGCAGACTGCCTGTATAAATGTTCTTTGCATACCTACCTATTATTGTGATGAAGATGATGATATACTTTTACATACCTACATTTCTGGATTAAAATCTTAACACAATAAACCCACACAGCATTTTACTACTTAACTAATATTTTAACAAAACTGTAGTTACAAGAGTAATAAATAGAATAAGGCTTCTAAACACACTCTACATGTAATAAATATATATCTTCAAATAGAATTAAATTCCTTCTGCTTGTAGATATCAATATACGTCATAGAATAACATTTATAATTTTCAGTAGTCATTCCTGTAGTCATTATACTCTTGAGATTACACATTTCATCACGATTATTAAATGTTAAACCTGACTATATTTTTACATGCTATTAATCTATAAGTAAGGCTTACTATAATATAGGGCCGTAACAACGAGGAGGATGTGCGAGGAGGAAGCCCATCCTGGCTGGGCCACGAAGTTGCCGGCCCAGGTCACCAACTTACACCAGAAATTATTGCATTTTTACCAAAAGTGTAGTGATCAAAAAGATTGATAACCATTCGACATAGTAAAGGCAGCCAGCACTCTTATTTGTGGTCGATTATACAATTAGGTTGACCATAATTTCAACTAAATTGTATAATTGTAGAGTTATTCCAAACCACAGAGCATTGTAAAGATGAATGATTAGTTCAATCATTGCAACTTTAATCAGTGGTCAGGAACTGGGTGTGGATGGTAGGCATGCATAATTAATAAAACTGTTTCTAATAAACTCATTGTCAGTATATGTAAACCATAAGCATTTTATTTTTGGATCATTTTTCAAATTCCCCTATGGGAAAGTCCGATTTTGTACATTTTTTGAAAAACTGGTTTCCTATCCACTCAAAAAGGAAAAAAAATTAACAGAAAATACATTACTGAAAAATTGTCACTGAAAATCAACAAAAAACTTTAACTCTTGGATATGCATATGAGAGTGTTGAACCTTTAACCTTAATAATTTGTAACTATTATAAATATTCTGTATTAAATTCGATTTTCAAAATGACGGCTCTAGCCGGGCCAGCTCTACTACCTCCTAGACTTCGTTGTTACGGCCCTGCTATAATCTATAATATTCCCAATAAGTACTTAAAAATTTTAACGTGCATGGTTATCTTCCTTCACTTTTCCTTTCCTTCATCCTATGTTACACTGAGCTTAATTGCTTTGCTGCTTTTGTGCCTCATCGCATTTTGTAAAATCTTAGAAGGCTACTCTATTGTAATTATGATAAGAAATAGTTAAATGTGCAAAAAAGTAAACGGCATGCAATTTGCACCTGATTATTTGCTTACTTGCTGCAAAAATGAATTTGTAGTTTGTGCAGATTGCAATTTGCACAGTAAAAATGTAAAATGTTGCAATAAATTGCATTTATTTTTCTCTTTGCAGTGTGAAAACCTTAGGAAAACACGTGGAGTACTTCTACAGAGAACTGAACTAGTACAGAAGATTGGCTGTTGTTTTCAAAAACAAATTGCAGAATGAAGTGGCCAAGGTGTTTGGTCCTTCTGGCCATTTTCACTTTCTTAGCTCATGTCGCCCTTGCTGGAGACTCAGAAGACACAAAAGGTAAATCATCGTCATTTTATTTTATTTTCATATTTTCTCTAATATTTTCTCACAGACAGCTTTTAATTTTTAAAACAGGCAACTTTATTAATTAAACACCCGGTATGGGCAATTAATTCATAATTCGAGTAGGTAGCTCGGTAATTTGTTTCGCCCTTGTTGGTAAAACAAAGTTTTCTTAATATGAAAAGTTAAAGAAGATAATTAATAAGAAGTAGAGCTAAATAAACAGTTTAGACAGAAATTAATTCTGTACTACGGAAAGTCACACAAAGTCAATGAAATCTCGAGAAAAGTTTTATCAAATATTTGAAAAATTATTAAAACTGAGCTATCCGCCAGCAACACAAGTTGTACAATAATTATTATACCATGTAGTATGTAGGTCTAACTAGGTATAGGTATATTCTTTTGAAGAATATTCATTTTGCATTGGTTCTATTAGGGATTTTATCTTGGTTCAGCAGGACCCCACTTTTACGCACTCATAATGTGTCTGTCTATACAGGGGCGCATCAAGAAAACATATATGGGAGGGGGATATGCAGAACAAAAAAATTGTGGCAAAATAACCTTTTTTTGGAAGAGGCTTAATTTTATCTAATAGTAGTCCAAAAATTGTAGGTGGAGCTTCAGCCACCCTAAATACGCCACTGTATCTATAAGAGAAGACGATACCTTATTGCAGGCAGAAAACTTATCTGTGCAAAGTGCAAAATATATTACGGTAGCTATATAGGCAGAATGAAAAGTGAAATATTATTATTGGGTCGGCTGCTGATAAGACGGAGTAAAGTGTGCATAAGATTTAAGACTAAAATTTTACTATGCAATTTAAACTCAGCTTTCATAGTCCTCCTAAAATATTAAGACTTTCTGTTATCAGAGAAAAAGACACATTTTAAGTCGCTTTTGAAGCATTTCAATTCACACTTTCAATTTCAAAACGAACTCATACCCTCTATAGAAGCAGTCCCCGAATGATACTAAACCATTTTAAGTTTTTAAGTAATAATAATATTATTAGAGTAATAGGAAACATCAAAAGTTTAATGGTGCATTTATACTTGCACATACAAAAAGTACAATGCCTCCTTGTTATAATAATAAATTTATATACACATTATGCAAATAAACTACATAATATGCCATATAGCAAAATTTATACACATACATAAAAATTTACATACATACAAAATTGCATAACCAAACAGTACGAAATGAAATTATAAGTACCTAGGTACTTAAATTACACAAGTTACACTTTTTTAATTTTTTCTACGAATAGGTTGTATCTGTATAGAGAGAGAGGATTGGATATTAGAAAATGTGTTTGTGGAGTATATTAACAAAAGTTTATATGTAATTAGAGGATGTTGGTGAATCCACTTTAAGATAATTTGAAAAGACTCCTTGTGAGACACAGTCATCTTTGCATGTGTAACTTTCTTTGGTATTATTAGCGTTTCCTAATAACATTTTATTACATTGAACTATTAAAGCTAAAGTTTGGCCACTAGTGAGATTGGAAACGCCTATATATCTGTAAGATGCAGGATAAACTTACTCCGGCATCTTTTAGAATATATGTGATCACATTCTACTGTGTAGCATACATGCACTGTGTATATAATACACAAAGAGTGTTACTTTTTAACAAAGTACCTAAGAATACACCCAAGGAGGCAGAAGGATGGCTAAGCAGTTTGCATTAAATTACGACATA
Organism: Pogonognathellus longicornis; assembly: GCA_034694085.1. Lineage (NCBI taxonomy): Eukaryota > Metazoa > Arthropoda > Collembola > Entomobryomorpha > Tomoceridae > Pogonognathellus > Pogonognathellus longicornis. The sequence continues at coordinate 9,545 of JAQFYB010006496.1, forward strand.
CGAGTTGTCGGAGAGTTGGGAGTTAAGTTACATATAGAAAGGACAAACAAGAACAGGGGGACGGCAAACATTAATGGCATCTTTTAACGGCACATGACACAAAGTAATATTATTATTCCTTCCCAGAAACGGAGTTCTTTGGCCTATTTACAATGCTACATGCAGACAAACGTATATACCTACTAGTGCAATTTATATTATGAACCAGAGTGGAAATAACTGTAACCCGATGTTGTTTATAAAGGCTATATAATCATATCTGTATACACTGCTATCAGTAGGTACTTCACACAATCTTTTCAAGTGCAATTCCTAGAATTGAACAAGTTAATCAAATCTCCCCGAAACATGAGTTCCAGCAGAAACTATGTTATGTATACCATACAGATATATGATCCTAATTTAATTTAATTATGCATTAAGTTCTACAGAGATACAAATAGTTTTACAATGGTGAATGAAATTCCAACTTTGTCATTAAAGCCTTGCTACTACTTCCATACGTACTATAATCGCATCATCAACTCTAAAAATCTGTACCTACAATATTGCAGTAATATTCTTTAGGAGAGTTTTGCAGAATGTAACAATGCTCTTTGATACATACAAAAAAACCATAAAGAATGCTTGTAGAATTTGTTAGTTATTTTTTATTTATTTTAATACTGCTAATATGTCAATTAATATGTAAGACCAGACATAATGTCATATTATACACCTTTGAATTGTTAAAGAGCAAAATGAACAACGAATGCAGCTGAAATAGGGTAGCTAAAAGTAGAATGAGAAATATAAAGTGCAAAAAACAATACTCCTAATATAGCATAGTGTCTAAACAGTCTTATTTGGCTGGTTCTTGAAAGATTCCATCTTTACTAGGTATATAAATATACAGCTAGTGCTTGGACTCATTAACAATTTCTTAAGTGTTTCAAAAGTGTTCCTTTTGTGTCAGTTCCATTTTACTCTTTGTTTATTTAGGCAAAGCAAAATACCATCGTCACTTTTGTACAGATAGTAAAACTGACAATGAACACTATTAACAAAATACATTAAAAGTGCAACACCCTATACCGTATTAATGACAACCAGACATGTACGTAGCCCTAGTCTAATTGTGTACAGTGTAGTACTTTCGCTATATAAATCTGAAAATGACAGAGTATACTGTATTAACTGTATAGGTTAATATACGAATAATAGAACTTAGCATTTTTAAAGAGACTGTAGTAGTGTGATGTAAATGCAGTGTCATTAAGTCACCTACTTCCACAAGCTTTCAAGATAAGATTTCTTTAGCGAAGAATATTAAGTTTTTTGTACTTGTTGTCCTTTTCATTTAATGGCTGCGTGATGGTTACATTTAGTAACCTAAAGAAGCTCTGTGTTTTAACAAGACGGTATGGTATATGGTGTTGCAAAAATTGAATGGCTGAAGAGGATGGGAGGACAAGAGATGGTAGTGACAAAACAGCAATATTTTAAACCCATACGTGTCAAGTCAAGATCTTCTGTACAGATATCAATTTTAATGTAACGGAGTCCCACTAATGACCACCACACTTTGTACAGTACGTTCTCTACCTACCTACCTATTGTACCTATACATCGTTGTAATATACGATTTCAATACATACATTGCATTAAAATAACCTTTTAGAGTTGCAGCGAAGTATATACTACCGAAAAAATGTCAACTTAATGTAGTGAAAAGACGATTAACATCATATTTGTAGAAAATTGGATTTTTCGCAAATGTGCTGAGAAAAATGAGTGAGACTGAAACTAAATCCCTTAAAGAGACACGGCACACTTTAAACACGTGCTCAGATTTCCCCGACATGTCATGATGATAAAGTATGAAATTAAATACCTATGCATTTGCATGAAACACCAAAAAATTCCAGATAACGAGCACCACTTTTGCACAAAAAAGATTGTCTTAACAGAACATTAACCACTATGCAGACTTACTTACTTAGTGGTGACATTAAGCAGAATAAAATTTGTTAGCGTCAACGTTAGCTTTAAATTTCACATGATGCGATCATGTAAAAGTTAACGTTAACGTTGACGCTAACAAATTTTAATTAGTCTAATGTCACTACTACCCGCAAATTAGTTATCGCCCGTCGGGACTCCCACTATATGCATTCATAAAAAATAAATCACTAATCAGTAAGAGAGAGAGCTATGCACTAAAACACCCGAAAATATGCACGCACTATCAATTACTAGTATAGGCTTAAATGCATGGAGAATTTTTTTATATAAATATGCTCTGTATAAACTTAATTATAAAAAAATTTGCACTATCAAGTGACAATTTACACCAAAAAAGTTTGTATGCGGGTTTTCTATGTCCTGAAATACAAAACCTGTCAGTTTCAGACTAGTATAGAATCACATATAAAAAATTACAGAGATAGCTGCATACATTCATACTCTGTATAATCAGAGTAATCACTAATTGACTTTTAAAATTATTATTACTGAGTATTAATTACCGTACTGGCGCTGATACCATCCCTGGGATGCTATTGTTTCATGAATTATTTTTGGCTGATATGACCGTAATAG
>JAQFYB010006497.1:0-12124 GCA_034694085.1 Pogonognathellus longicornis
TAATACTGAAAAATCGCAATGTCCTCGATCCGTAATAGCCTGTTAACAGGGTGGGTCGTTGTAATGAGATTTTTTTTGGGTTGCATAGAAGTTGACTCATTCTAAATATTAGAGTTACCCTTTTCTGTAAAGAAATAGCATTTTTTAAAACTAAATTGTCCTTTACACAAGGTTGGTCTTGAGCGAGGGATTGGAACATCGTTAAAACGAATAGGCAAAACATAACATTATATGGTATCGAGGTCTCGTATACCTCCACCACAAAGAAAAATATTTGTACGCCGGTACACAAGTGTTGAGGATAGACTGGATAGTATAATTGCATTAATTCATCCAACACTGTGGCATATAGTAATAAAACAATTTTGTGTTAGCTAATTAAAGCAAAGTGATAAATTAAAGCTATTAAACAATGGAATGTGGGAGTACAATGGACATGTGGTAGAAATAGTAGGTAATATTTGTTGGGAGCAAAGTACCACAGGAAATTTGTCAATGAATGGTATGTTAATATATATTGTGAAGGTTAGCCTGATTGTTCAAAATGTAAAGGGAGGACAAAGGGAGAGTAGATATACTAATATTGTTACAGTAGTTTCGACATGTTAAGCAGTTTGCGTAATTTATAAGAATTATAGCTCAAAATGACGTCATATCAGCCTTGTTTCTCTCGATTTCTGAAGTTATACGATTTATAAATACGATTTATAAATTTTATAAATTTCAATCCAAACTTATAATTTGAAGTAGCGCGCTCAGTTCATTTTGAACAGGTTTTACCTTCTTGAATAGTTCAATTTTATTTCAAGTGCTTATAAATCAGTACAATGTTGAATGTGTCTGTTTTCCATTTACAACACCGAGACACCATATTTAAATTTACCTCCAGTTTATAAAGTTTTATGATATTTTCCAAAACGCAAACTAAATCAGTGTGAGAAACTTATGAAACATTCTATAAGATTTATAAGTTTTACAAGTGAATGCCAACTCAAACTGCCTATTATGCTTGCAGATAAAAAATGAATATCAATTGCATACTAATGAGATTAGTAAGTATATACTATTCAACCTTTTATCACAGTTGAAAATCTTTCTGCTCCTATAACTGTAAACGATTACAAAATAAAATGCTACTTTTAGACAATAAAAAGCTACTAAAACAATGAACCAGCCAGAATACTTGAATTGGACGAGGAAGAAATTCCTGAAAAAAAACACTAACCAAACTGCTAGGGACAAGTTTGGGTACTGAAATCGAAAATAGTAGTTTAAAAAAAATGTCTCATTTCGCGTGATATTTTAAAAGATGTGGTAACTGTACGTTACAGCTCATTGTACATTACAGCTCGCCGACTTTACAGATCAACCTTCCGTTTTAGAGGTTTGGATATCTAAATTCTCTAAATTCTAAATACAGATCTATAATATAGACTTCATTCTAACTGACCCTAGAATCCTTTGCGCCATTTGCTCTAAAGAATTGCTTATCCCATACAAATTATAATTATTCAATATAAAAAATAATTAATTAAATTACATAATGTAAATTACATTCACTTACATCATTACTGCTTAAAAATGTTGTTGAAGAGGAAAAGTGAATGCAATTGCTTTCACTTTATTTCATTGATTCCATTCAATAGTTATCTCGTTTTTGGGATAAAAAATTCTTTAACACAAAAAGGGCACAGGCGCACAGGGCTCCAACCAAAGTAAGCTAGAGGGAAGTGTAAATAAAGCTGTGTGACTTAAGATTGCATAACAAAGGGTTCAGCTCGTCGCAAGCTGTAAAGTAGCGTGTGGTTGTGCATTGTGCGGTAACGTACGGAACGGAATGAGACAGTGCGTATTATAATATTATATGGAGTATAATATAATATAGTATATGTATGTGTATGTATGCATACAATGGGTCGAGTATGCTCTGCTTTGAATACACATAACCTGACTTAACTTAAATAGGATTATTGTGTTTCATAAATATTCAATACCTACTACAATACAAACATAGCATGCCCATGGAAACGTATGATAAGGAATATTCAATCTCAAAATTGAACCTATTATGTATTAGTTTTGAATTATCCATGTCTTATGTGAGTATCAACAACTTTTGATAGAATTAGAATAGAAATACTGAGCTCTGAAAAATACATTTACAGCATTGACACATATGCAGCAATCTCGAGCAACAACAATTTATTCAGCATTTAGAACATTGAAATTTATACAATTAAGTTTATCTATTAGTAGGTGCCCATAATATTATGACTATAAAATTAATTCACGTTGTTGGTTGTTTGTGCGTCATTTTCGTAGCAGAGATTTTTGCAAAGGGTCGCTTCATCACTTATAATAATGAAGAAAGACAGAAACAATTAAAATTTAAAGACAGCCACACAAATAAAATAGTCTCTCATTTTCACCATGACTCTGGTCCAAACAAAGCAGCTGAAGGTACAAAAAATCATCAACTAAATATTTGTGCCAAGAAATATCAGCCAACTTGGGAAAGCTTAGATGCTAGACCCTTACCGACATGGTATGACCAAAGTAAAATTGGTATCTTCATTCACTGGGGTGTTTACAGTGTCCCTGGATTCGGCGAATGGTTCTGGAAAACATGGAAAAGTAAGATTCTCATGTGCACAATTATTATTCTAAAATTAGAGTGTTCATTTTTATTTACAAAATACAATAATGAACTTGTGTTTGCTGCACCTTTTATTTTATTCCCTACTAGATGGTTGGGAGGGGTATGTCAATTTCATGAATAAAAATTTCAAGCCTGGTTTCTCGTATCAAGAATTCGGTCCACAGTTTACAGCAGAGTTTTACAATGCAACACACTGGGCTAATTTGTTTAAAAGGGCAGGTGCAAAGTGAGAGAAACATAATGTTTCGTATTATCTGCTAGAACTACGTTGTCTTATACTTCATTCTTAAAAAGTCATAATTTTCCTAATAATTCCTAATTGATTACCATAATTTATTTTTGGTTCTAAAATATTATTATGGTGTAATTTATTATGTGTATAAAATTTATATTCTTATGCAGGTATGTAGTTTTAACTAGTAAACACCATGACGGGTACACCTTGTGGCCATCAAGATTTGCTTTCAGTTGGAACGCTGAAGCAGTCGGTCCGCACACGGACATTCTAGGTAAATATGTGTATCATTTCAAATTTTTTCTATGCATTAAATTTAATTGCTTTTTAAAAATATTACTAAATATAAGTAGAATAGTTGGTAAATATTCTAAACTGCGCTTAGACATTTGTTGTTATTAGCGCCTCCAAACTTATTACTCATGTGATCACTGCAATTTTTACTAGATCAAGCAATTATGGTTGTCAAAAATGATTGCATATAATATTTATGTTGATTATACAAAAACTCCTATATCTATAGTTGAACAGACTTTTTAAACCTCCGATATTATTTAAAAGATCAATACTTCCGCTTTGTAGAGGTCATTTTTTAAAACAAATAGTTTTTATTTGACAAGCTTTCGATAAATTAATTATCTTCTTCAGGTCTTGTTGAAAGATGGTTGAATTCAACGGCCAAAGGTCTTAAATAATTATAGAAAGATATGTTTTGAAGAACGTATTATTTAAGTTAAATAATGATTTGTCGACATAATAATATGCTAAGTTGCTATTAGGAATGACGAAATTAGGTAACTACCTATATATTATAATCAAAACGATCTTAATAGTATGTAAGAGAAACTTTTCTAGTATAGGTGTTAAAATTTTGAGGCACATAAAGTTTAAAATGCGGGTAAAATCCGATCGGGAAGTTGAGACTGCAATAAAAGCTGTTTCCGAAGTTAAAATGGGTAGTAACTTCAAATAAAAACACCTTAATAAGTAGGGAAACGGCATAACATGTAGTACAATGTATGCTAATTAAGATCACAAAGGAAAAAACCGCAAAGCAAAAAGTACGGTGTAAAATAGCCCGTCTAAAAACTATACCCGAAAATTCCAAAATTCTGAAGTTATTAAAAAAGTGGACCGAATGACATTTATGGCCAACCGGCTACCCAAAAATTTGGAACGAAAACCTAATGGGCCTAAGAGCTTAGTAAAAAAATTGTACATGAAGATCTCTGAAAAAAACAAGAAAAAAGTAAAAGTTGATTCATTAAAAAACTGAAAAAGTAAAATCGAAAAATAAATTGCCGGGAGCTTTATGAGCGTCACTTTGCAGCAAATCGGTCCGAATTTGTCCTCACATTGGACAAGGCACTTTTTTCATCGGGGACTTGAATGGGAAGGTAAGAATTTTTTAAGTTAGGGGTAGAAAGGAGCTGGAGAAATATGTCTAGGTAAAAGAAGGAAAGTTGGACAAGAAGATTATGACAGTGGGCGCAATTAGTGCTTGAGACCCGTTGCCCTTAATAAAAGGGACTTAAAAAGTGAAAATTAAATCAAACCAATGTTTGGACTACGTGTTACAACCCTTATTGGAAGAAGAATTGTAAAGTTGCATTCAGGTTATTGTAGTAAAGTGTTTTATATCATGACGCAGCTTCGACACCTAATGCCCGTAAAATGCAAGACTTCACAGCGAATTTGAAGACTAAACTTGGAATTACTTTTATACAATGTACAGAGATACCAGTGAAGTCTTATGAATGCGGCCCTTTAGACTTAGATAGCTACGAAGCCCTGAAACAGTCTATTTGAAAACATAAAGCCACTACTTTAGACGGTCGTGGAAACTAAAAAATTAGGATTGGGGAAAAGTAACCCCTGAAATGTGTCTCAAATTTTTCGATTCATGGAAGGGGTGGTTACGTTTTATATCTAAAAATCATGGAGAACACGTTCAGCAGGCTCAGAAGATTCACCGTTCACGTCTTCATTTATAGTTTTGCGGTTAAAAAGTTTCCATTCTTTCTGTAATAATCTTTAGTAAGACTATAGTTATACGGTTGCATGGAACTGTTGCTTCCAAAGACGCAATTACACAAAGAAAAGACTAAATACTTCCTATGAAAAAGATGGGGCAGACTGTTGTATCTGTATCCGATATGGATTCTGTATACTGTCTATAAACAAGTATTTTTTTAAAATAAATTTTGTCATATTCTAAGTAATATTGTATACATGAGGCATATGGCCATACTATCTCGAACCGAACCGATTTTTTTTTCTGGCCGAACCAAACCCGAACATTATTTTCATTTGCGTACCGAACCCGAACCGAACTCGAGCACGAAAAACCCTGTTTGGTCGCACCTCTATTTTACATGTATTTTGTAATTAGTAGTTGTACAGTGAGGACCAAGAATTAACTGAAAGGACTTTTAGGATGCTACTATTCCCCAAATGGGGAAGGGGTTTATAAGATAATCATATAATATGACACTATAACTATAACCATTGCATTGAAATATTCTGTAGTAAACTTTGACAATACGGAACAAGTTGCTGCCATGGCATGAGCGTCGTTTCCAACACTTTATACCATAGCATAGTAGTTGTTATGGATCCCCGAATTGTGTACTACCGTACTCACTCCATGTGTTACCGCGAAGTTCAACCATTTTTAATTTTTTCAAATATGCATGCAAAAAATTTCTAAAAAAACGAAAATACCGTCATCGGTTCTTACTTTCAGCAAAAAATATCTCTGTACTGTGCAACGGTTTGTTCTCTCACAATCGAGTGAAGAAGCTTTTTGGACACTTTAGATAGGAAGTAATACATTAGTAGGTCTCAACACCTTGGTCCGTATATACTACCGTAATAATAAATCTGTTCCCATCGTTGGCTAACTTTAACGCTTTATGATACTTGATATCTACAATCAGCGTACGTGTTGCTACAATACACTTGGTTACTGTACAGATAGTTTCCATCCTTCTACTTCATGCAGTTGTTGTTTGCACAAGAGGCCAAAACTTTCTAACTCAACCTTAAATTAATTAAATACATAAATCGGCGGTGTTTAAGTACGGATGTATATGTTTGAGCTCAGCTCGCTCATGTACTAAGTTTCAATGTGCAATATTCCGACATAATGTATTTATCCAAATAAAAGCCCCCAGCGTTTACCAGTTGCAGCGTTTTTTTCATCGATTTTAATACTGTTTCAGGATGAGACTTCATGTATTTTAGTGGGGAGCTTTCTTTTTACCCCGGGCGTTTAAAAGAGGCCGGCATTCATTAGAGATACCGGCTTTTATTTGGATAAATACGGTAGTACCAAAATGAAGTACAGCCGTACTTAAATATATCATTTAGTACAAATTTTTTCAGTGTAGAAACAATTATTGTTGCATAATGATAAAATATGTTTTTCTATTTTTACGCACTATATACATGCTGGCTATGCAATGCCAATGAGATTTATGAGATCCCGTTACATAATTGTATCGCAATTGAAAGTACCAACATTTTCCTGACACTTTTGTGGTATTGCGAAAGTTGTATGCAAATAAGTCAAAATTGGATATGCGGCAAACAACGGCATGCCAAAGCAACTTGAAATGCAAATAAAAGTTCTATTAAACATGTACTTGTGAATAAGAGTAGTTTCTAAGAAAAATGTGCTATAGTTTAAACGTTTGACTTGACCTTATCAATTGCATCAGATCAGTGAGTGTAAATATGAACGTCAACTACAAGTACTAATAATATAAGCTCTAAATATTGATGATGATGACATAGATATTTAAATGACAGAAATGATTCAAGTTCCTTAAAGTCCTTTAGATAACCACACTAAAAACTATGGAGTAGTTCGTTTATTAGTGATAGAACATTTATAGCTATGTATAACTCACCTTGATTAAGCTGGTTACATATCATGATTATAATATGAGAATAGTTTAAACTTACTATACGTTATTATACCAGGAGTATAATTCTTTATTAAGATGTAATTAACAGATTAACCTTATGAACCTTTTTAGAATCATAATATTAGGAAGCCAGTAGTTTGGTAGAACATGTAGTTCTTTAATTATTTGAATGATGGCTATTAATATTACATTTATAAAGCAACTCCTGACGCCAAAAGACTGTTGGTTTGCTCTACTTGCTTTATTAACAAACAGAAATAAATATGCATAAAATATATGAAATGCTGCAAGACAGTCATGTGTTAGTTCCCACTTTATTTGTTTTTATAAATGCGTTAATAGCAGTCGTGGTATCTCATGACAGTAAAGTCAGAATGGGAGTATTAGTGAAGAAGCTCAGGGAAATGAATTATATATATGTATACTGTATGGAAAATCGATTGACTAGACTCAGAAGTCAGTCAGCTTATGTTTAATGCAATCAAGGACAAGTAAGTGATTGTATCTCCTATGAAACTAACTGCTTGCCTGTTGTTGTCGCAGACTTAACTGTCATTTATTCATTAATGTATGTAATACTAGGCCTTTTTAGTGGCTGCTTTTTTCAACAACAACCTACTGTTTTGCCATTCTGTATTCTTACCGTCTTACTACGTATCGTACTACTGTCAATACTACTACTACTACTACAACTACTACTACTACTACTACTAAACTAATATTATTATTGCAGTGCTTCTAACCGCTTCGAGATATTTCATTTGTGCAATATTGCCAGCAGTCCTTCTCGTTCCGTTCCATTTCCATATCATCAGCTGCATTTATAGCATAGCCACTATACTGTACCTATTCCAACAAACATGAGACAATCCTCGGAAAACCTTATTTACACAGAGAACAGATATTAAACAGTCAAGTGAGTCAATTCTGCACTCGATGTGGTTATTTCATCAAAACTGTATGAAATATTACAACACAAAATAATATTCAATGACAATCTGGAAGAAGGAAATCAGAGATTCTCCCGGTTTTCTCTTGTTGAGAGCACTTGTAAATTGTTCAGTTAGAACACGACCTTTCTCTCCAAAGACGGAGAAGGCTGAATGACATAAACGGAAAAAGTAAGTCGAGTATAATCGAGCGTCTCATCATTCCACATAATATTATTTTGCAATTAGGAATGGAGTGTCTGATTATATACATTGATTGGATGTGAATGGTGACACAATTAAATCGTTACTTACTATTACTACGATTGCAGTTGGGACTTTTGGGTCATATATAACATTTTATTAAAGTTTTCCAAGAAACATTTCATTTTCTACATATTGCGATTGCGTTTGTTGTCATATTAATTACTTTGCTGTGTAGTCATATAAAGTGTTCTAGGTAAATGTTAATAACACACATTTATCGTGTGAAGGATTAAATGTTCATCATTATAAAATGTTATTGTAGCCAACATTGTGTGCTGAATATTGCGTACTTTGTTGGCGATAATGCATACGAAGGAAAAGGATTGTGTGAAAAAACGTGTCAAAAGGCGATCTTCAACTTGGTAAGTCAATGTATACTATAAACATATCATTTGAAAAAAAACGTATTTAATCTATAGCACATTGTATTATTTAAATAACTACACGATGTAAATAACTATACTATTGAATGTGTGAAGCTGTGAGGCATGAAGCATGGCTTAAGTTATTAATATATACAATACGATTAAATAATACAGCAATACACTACATACTGACAATAATATACTCACCATTAGGCATTTGGATCAGATTTCAGTGACAAACCTCAATTATATAAAAAAATAATAATAATAGCACTTGAAATTGAAGACAGTTGTTTGTGAATGAAAATGAAGACTCTTAGATTTTAGATAGAAAACCGACTACAACAAAGAATTAAGGAGTAGAGTGCTATAGTTGTTAGAGCATCAAGTTGTAAGAATATTGAGTTACGGAGATTATGCTAATATTTTGTTTGTGTAGTAGCTGCTGCTAAAAATACTCTCATCTATATAATGTCTGCTGGCTGCATTTGGTGGTGTTGTATTATCAAATTGGCACATCATTAAATGTAGTCAACATGCGCATACTGAGCACTATGTTCACGCGAACTACATACTACATGGTTCAATAATTTTGTCCTCACATTTGATTCGTGAGAGAACTCTGCTTTAGTCATGTTAAGTGCTTAAAAAATTATGTGTCTTATAAAACAGCTTAAGTACAGCTTAATAAAGCATGCAATCATATAGACCAATACTACTGATGGGAAACATTATTTAGATAGACATGCTTGGACAAATTAATCGAAATTATGATTTAATTCTAGAGGATATAAGAAGTCTTTTCATGCTCCTCAGGGACACATAGTTCACAAACATTATATATCGAAAAATAAGGAATCTTTGAAATTAATTCTGCCTTCTACTTACATTATTATTCATCTAGGTATGCAATCAACCTCTACAGGAATTTAACGCAAGCATAAGAAATTGTAGAAAAAGAGAAATATTATATGCATTGGTAGTTGGTAGTAGAATCACATTGAATTCACCTTTATTACATGCAATGAGACAGATGGTAAAAATTAACTGCGTTTAAAGGTTTTAGTATTTAGTGCACATAATATTATGAACTATTCTATTCACCCTTTTTGTACCAATAGCACACAAGCAGTGCTTATTCAGGAAGTTCTAAAGGTGTGACCAAATCAGTATTGTTCAGTACAGTTTTAGAAAAATGATAATTTCTCTGAAAACCTCCCCCTCTTACCCATACGATTTTCCAAACTTGATCTTTGATATTAATTAAACTCAACATATTTGCCTTCTTCTGATTTCTCAGACAAAATCGATGCCGACCTCTCTTTTCCCAGAAAATCTCATTAACGACTTTTTACCAGGAAGCCAGTTTCTGGCCCTTGATTTCCAAAACTTTTTTGGGCTAAGGTTTGCTTCAAAATGTCATTAATTAGTGAATTGCAGCACCCACAATATATGATAGCAAAGGGAACTTTGGACACTAAGGGCTGTCAATGTCTTGAATACTTAATTTTTTATTGCTTAAAATGGATATTGGAAAATATTTCCAACAATTGTGGTTTGTGGCATTCTTGAAGCAATTTATTAGATTTTAAATTGCATTTGCATTGCATTACAACGTCGTTTCGTTTCAACACTTCTCATCGCATTACTATTAATTTCGCATCGCGCTATTTAGTGTCGCATCGCACTATTTAGTGTCGCATCGCACTATTTAGTGTCTCATCGCACTATTTAGTTTTACATCGCATTATTTAGTGTCGTATCGAACTATTTATTGTCCCGAATCGTTCGCAGTCCTACTGACGCTACTTTCTTACTCTCTGTTACAACAGTTTATTTATAATGGTAATCGATATAGTGAAACATTCAGTCATGCCGAATAAGTAGCTGTTTAAACTTGACATAACTTGGCTGAAAGTTTTATTCAAAGCGATTGTCCAAGTGTTCACTACCATACAGCATTAACGTAAATTCAAATGGCCTTATAATACACATAATATATACTAATTGGAAAAATGGGGGTGGCATAATTATTGTTAGTATAATCTCGGTTCGGTTCGAAAAAATTGCGGTTCGGTTTCTACTTTTTTCGGTTCAGTTCGGTTCCAAAATAGAGTGGATATTTACATCTCTACTATATACTTATAAAATATACTTGCATTCTGCATGCACATAGGATGAAATTCAAACCATAATATAATGCAGAGAAAATAGTAAATAACTACACGTTCATTAAGAGTTCATGTTCATCTCTTTTGAAGTGTTATTCGAGACAAAATTAACTGCAGTACACTTAAATATGTACACTTAAAGACAAAAAACATACTTATAGTGTGCATTGCTTGCTTTGTGCTTAGTTAAAGTCTCTGTAACCCTTAATTATGAATAAAAATAACAATTAACAAAATTGTAAATCCATCCATCATTTACAATATTAATTGGATAAACTATATAATTTATATAATTTGATATATATATGTTTATATACCAAATATACAGTTAGCATAAATTTCATTTCTGAGCGCAGTCACTTTCACATTTATTATCAACAAATTCATTCAAGTCCATAATGTGTTCTCAACGATGTGTGTTCTCTCAATGTGTACCCGTGTTGTTATAAAATGCTAGTAACCTACATAAAATACCTACAAGGAAAACCCCGTATTTATGCAGTACATGCGCGTAGCCACCCAAAGAATAAATTAATATGGTTTTAAATGTAAAAAATGGTTTTTTTGCGCATATTTTACTTTGGTTTTGACCTTAATTGGCTCCATATTTATTTTCCTTACGCGCTATTGTCATTGTACCTCATATTAATATTTTGTTCCTCACCCAGTACCCAGTAATGGCCGATTTCTGTATAGAGCCTTCCTGTGCACCTTCACCTTACAATTCTGGCTACGCGCCTATTTATGTAATTGGCTGAAGCATGCATTTTCACAAACATCCTGAACCGTTTTGATGTTTAATATTTTTGTCCTTTGAAACGTTTTATACCTTTTTATGTAACACTGGCATCCCACTATTTCACCGGAACCATGTAGTCAGAGCGTTTTCAATGAATGCCAATTCAATGTATGAAGCATCTAGCAGTTCTAGCATGTAAATACATAGTGATAATATTATTATTTTGCCAAATCCATGCAGGCATCATTTTGAATGCTCCGTTGTAGTTACTTCACTATTTTTTTATTATCCTTTGGTTTTCTTTGAAAGTGTTTTTCTTTTCGAATTCAGCATCCAAAAAACTAACACGAAAACACACAGAACATAATATCGATCGAACTGATGATACTCACAAAAATTTCAGGATCTATCTATGCTTAAATCTAATTGTATCCATAGAATGCAAACGACGAACAGACAGGCACACCTAAATTAGAAACTCATAATATCTGCGACACTTCGGTTACTTTACAATAATTTTGAAAGTTGACAATGAAATCACCCCATTTTTTAACGGTGAAACGTTTCCGAAGAAATAGACACTAACCGTTGTCTACAATGTGATGCTCAATTAGAAAAGGATTTCTCAAGTTTCATTGACTCCAATGATCATATTATAGTTATGGTCACTTTTCATTTATGATAAAATCATGAATTATGTGATACCTAGCCATAATGATGTTTAGTGTAGAGTCAATAATTAAGGTAGGTACAGTGGCTATCCTGGGTTCAGTGGGCCCTGGTTCAAAATCACCATTTTGAGCATAAGTGGGCCCTTTACTATGAAG
>JAQFYB010006498.1:0-12122 GCA_034694085.1 Pogonognathellus longicornis
GAAATCCGAGTTTCCGTTCAAAAGTTATAGCAGAATGAGTGGAAAAAAACGGTGAAATGAGCAAAGTTCCAGACCCCAACCTTAAGCAGTGCAAGATAGTAACGGAGTGCTTACTCTGCATGTTAGTAATATTACAGCGACACACATATCAAGGACACCACGTGAGGAGACCAAGCTTATACTGTTTTGACTATATTATTATGTATAAGTATGCATGTAAATACGAGGGCTTTTCAAATAATTTTAAGCTTGAGTATGTTTCAGTTCGATTTAAAAAACCAAAATATACATTTTGAAGAGCAGGTTTTATATAGTAATCCCTGAGAGTTTTAGTCACCCATGTTTAGGTATGCAGTTGTAATAGAAGGTTGAATGCTGATAGTCAAAAAACGCTTTCACCGCAGGCTCTTCGTCTTTATTCCCCGAAAACTTTCTTCGCTTTAAACTTTTTTGGGGAAAGAAGACCAATAAGAGTAACTGGGTGCCAGTTCTGGATTGTAGGGTGGGTGGTCAAGCTCTGTCATTCCAGAATTGTCAATGACAGCAATTGACATCCTGGAGGAGTGAGGAGCTGAATTGGCGTGAAAAAGCAGGACTCCCGTGGCCGGCTTTCTCTTTCGTTTTTCCACGAGAGCAGGTCTGAGGTTAAGAATTGTTTTTGTATACGATTCTCCTGTTATCATACGGGTGTTTCAGCCAACGCTTGCGCCATTTAATACATGGGTAGTCCTTTAGCTGGCCTCGGAGGCCCGCGAATTTCAAATTTCATCAGGCAAAACAACTACCCATGTATTAAATGACGCAAACGTTGACTGAAACACCCGTAGTTCGTGTAACATGCATTCCAAGTAGAATACCATCACGACTGCAAAATACTGTAGCGATAATCCTTTCAGTCGAGGGTTAAATGTTGAACCTTAGGGGGAAGAGACTGAAGAGACGTCACATGTTTCTACTGCATGAACTTCATTTTGTATCTGGATCACAATAGTGAATCCATGTTTCAACCCGGCACAATTCGGCTCTCTCTGATCGATTCTTATTAGGTATAAATTGAGGTCACAGCAGTCAATGCGCATGACTTTTGAAAAAAAATTATGCTTCTGTGCGCCTAACGAGATCTCACCTCTAACAGGCCTAAATGGCCATGTAAAATAGAGGACATGGTACCATTTGAAACGTCCATGATCCCAACTAACTGACTAATATTAATTCGTCGATTTTCCATCATCAGGTCTTCTACTTTCTTGATGGCGTAGTTGCCGAATTGGGCCTTGGCCTTGCCTTCCACACCTCTGGTCATTTCATGGCTGAGACTACCAAGTGTAAACAGCTTTTCCCCCTTTAAATGCCCATTAACTTAGCATTTCTCTCCTACAGATAGAAAGTTCGATGTTCATTTGGGCGTTCAATAATGTGTGTTTTGCATAGAATATCCTAAATCCTGTGATTTCACTCGGCTCCTAACTGACGTTTGGCCGTCGCTTAGGATGTCTTCTGTCCTGAAGGAACAGTATGTACCTTTGGTTGGAGCTAGCTAATAATTATGAATTAAATTAAATGATGAAATTATGTAACATTGACTAAAGTGGATTTGCAATAGTTCTCAACTTATGTATTGACTGTCTGAATACATACGCAGTTGGTATATTTTCATTTATTCCTCAAAGCGAAATCCAGTTATATTTTTAACACAATCATTTTTTCTTGCATAAAATAAGGAAATCGTTGAATAAATGGAATTGAAAGAATATATTTAGGCCCATATAATCCAATATCAAATGGATCTAAAGTTTTTTATCCCAGTTGTCAATTGTTCTTGTTATTACGGTGGTTTGATTTCCCCGGTATTCTATACTCATTGGTGCAGAGCTGATATATTTAGAACGGAAAAGAATAGAAAGCGTTAACATTCAATTACTTTGTTTGATGTATCACTCCAGAACTTGAATTGACAGAACGCTTTAAGTCTTATTTTTACTTGGAAAATCAAAGTTTGTAACAAACAAAAGAATTTTGCCATCGTTATTTATGCATCACGTCCCCGTAATAAAAACAATTTCTCTGCTCATGACACAATAAAACGTAGAAAGTGATGAAAGAAGACTGAATGTGACTAAAATCCATTATTTCGTTTAGTCCGCTAGCACTATTCGGCAGAAAGTGGATTGTAGAAAAGTCTGAAAGCACACAAGAAGGCAAAGTGCAATTCCTTGTATCTGCGTATGCATGCACAATACACATCTTCTTTGTTCCTTCCTTTAAGAGCATCTTGACTCTCTAGATCATTCCACTCCTGTTTATGGGAAAAAGAATGAAAAAACGTCTTGTCTTCAAGATCAGGTTTTCCTTTGTCAACAGATTCTGTACTGCACTGCAACTCAATCCAATTTGCTTCCTGCTACGCGTTAAACCAAGCAATATTTTATTTCACTTCCACTTGCACTTCCTTCTATTACACTCGTGTCCCTTTTATTCTCCAAATCCCCATTTCATGCTCTTTTCACACAATTGTAAAATTATATTAGTTTATATGTTTATTATAATATAAACTATGGTAAAACTGTGTCGAAAAGTAGCGTCAGCTGTAATTGTCTCAATCGTTGTCCCGATTTCTGACCCAATTGTTGACCCAACGATTGATCCAAGTGTGTTGTCCCAATTGTTGACCTAATCGCTAATGCATCCCAATTGTTTTGAAAATATTTAAATTGTTAAATTGACAGATAAACAACAAAATATTTTTAGAAAGTACCTTCTGCTACTTAATTTATCAAAGTTATCCCCGATATATATATATATATATATATATATATAGTCTGAAGGAGTGGATTTGAGGATACGTAGAAAAATAGTAGGAAGGTCGGGAAGGGTAATTTAAAGAAAATTAGATAAACAGAACAGGGCCCGGGAGAGTTATGAACTTGGAGAAAATAATAGAAATATGATGAAGGTATTAAGATTTTAATTTGTGGAAAGGACGGAACATTCCAATTTTCTCTTCGAAATCAATGAATACATTTTTTCCACCTGTCTAGATTTATCACAGGCAAGCGCAGTTGGCCTAACATTATGACTGGCATGCACTTCTTTTCGCGGAGCGAGTGCACAGATTCATTAGTATTATATTATTATTATAAAATCATTATTTTCATTATATATAATAATATTATGTATAACATCATAGTAATTGTAATTGTATAATATTATATAATAATTCTTCTCCAGACATAAAATACGGCGACCCTGTCTGATATTGTGTGTTTCCATGTCTCATCTTTCAAGTCTCATGTCTTGTATCATTATTACTGAATCAAACACAACAAATACTTGGAAGACAAGAATAGCAGCACTACAATAGGCGATAGTTGTTTACGACTGTTATTTACTGTGTAGCATGCTATACTTACTCCAGATTTTGTTTTTCACTTACCAGACGGAGTGTAACCGATTGTCTCCACCCGATGCATTTGTTTTGGTTTATTCTGTGGTGGACCGAGCCAGTTTTGTCAAAGTTGAGACGGAGCTGAGAAGATTACAAGAATGGGATTTGCTGCGAACCAAAGCAGTTGTTATAGTCGCTAATAAGATTGACTTGGCGAGGAGCAGAGCCGTTTCCACTCAAGGTTGCTCTTATTACATCATAACTCTTTACTTTATACTTCACAAGTGTGAGCATCCAAAATAAAAGCTAACCAACCTTCACCGATTAACCCACGCTGGTTATTGTGCTATAACAAGTATTAAGTATAACATAGCCCAAGATGATCACCAGAAAAAAGCTATTTATAATTTATACACCTCCAACCGCACCTGAATTCTATGTGTTGATACCCCGCAGTGGGGCCAAATTCGGCTAAAAAAATGGATTCTCCACCAAAGGTCCGAATTGGCGTAAGGACGATTCCGGGTATCGGTATGATTGGAGAATATTTTAGATTAACGGCTAAAATATTCTCCAATCATTGTTATTGTAGAATGTGTGAACGAGAGGCACAAGCACTAACCGGAAATTATGTGTAAGTAGGTTCGATTCCTACGTCCACTTAGTCATTTCAAAAATGTAAATCCTTGTGACAAGTAAAGAAATATTCGTATATAAAATATTACATGTTGCGCTTAAAATACAGAAATACAGGCTAGCACCAAAACACAATTCACAGCGTTTCCGAGTCTATACCACACGTTAGGACCGTTAGCCCTAAGTGGTAAGCATAGAGACCAAGAGGCCCACTATTCCTCTTTCTGATAAGAGTACTGTTCTACTGTGTTAGAATAGAAGTACGGTAGAATAAGAAGTGAGTTTTCACAAAACCCCCACCAGTCCTCTAGAATCTCTAGAATTGATTATTAAACAATCTACAGAGTAAGAGATTTTCCTAATTTTGGGAGAAAAAGTAAATGATTTTGTTCTATGTTGAGGATGGAAACAGATTTTTTCCCACAGTTATATGTAGCTACATAGCTGTAGTTATAAAACACGATATTATTACTGTCAAACGATTGTTCATGAGTAAAAATTACGTTTTTCGGTAATTTTTTACACAAAATCTTCGAAGGGCAGATCTTTACTTTGATGATTAACATAAACAGAGTATTAAAGTAGCTATATATATATTTTATCGTTTTACAATGTTCTTATATATTATATATAGGAACTGCCCCTTGGGGTACTTGCGTATATTGAGTTATGACTTGTAAGGCAGGGGAAGATATATTATTACTCTATCGTTAAGTAATGACTAACATACACCGAGTATGTATATATAATCATTGAGGATCGATCAGTATTCATTCATGTACCTAAGCTCAAGTTTAGTCAAAATGGACTTTGAGACGGTAATCCTTCATGTTCTTAATAATGTCGAAAGACAGTGAAATAGCAGATTATTCAAATGAGCACAATAAGGCTTGAGAATAGTCGAATAGTGTCGCTTTTCTACTATAGCGCGACTCTAGTTTTCTCTTAGTCTAACTCAAATACTTTATACAAAAATAAACAAAAGACATATCTCAAGTTTGTGGCGTTACGCGTAAGACACTAACTTCATATACCTTAATACATTGATGTCTTATGCGTAAAACGCACATACTATGTCGTTTGCGTATTTTCGTATATTATTATTTAAGTTAGACTAAGAGAGAATTAAGGTGGCGATAGGCAAGATGACTCTGTAGCTAAGCTACACATCCTATCATATGCATCACTATCAAATATTGACACCTCTTCTCACAAGTCACAACAATATGCAGGGAACTAACTATACATTGGTTAGGAACCTTAAAACCTTATCTTAATTGCAGAGTAGCTGGGTCTTCTATTTCCCAAAGTTTTCTCACAGACACAGGGAACTCTTTACATTTCTCAATATTGACTGCCTTTAGTAGGTACTAGCCAGGTACTGAAATTATAATTGACACATGAGACACAGAATAAGCCTCTTTCCATGACTAAATAACGACTACTACTACTAAGTAATACAAGTAGCAGAAATTGGAACAAGTAGGTACGTTCATCTACTTATCCCGAACCAGAGTGAACTACCTACAACTCGGATTTCATTGTGTAACAACACCTGCTGAACTAAAATAAGATGCAGTGGTAATGCAGCTTTTATCCTACACGCAAAAGGAGATCTCGAGTGAAATATAACATTTCCACGAGGGATATTCTTCTAGTATTTTTGTGTTTTGTTGCAACATCCCTCCCTGTCCATGAACGACTCTTCCAGTAGAGAAAATAAATCTCGTATGAGTTTTATTGTATTTACTGTTATTTTGAGCCGAGTCGTCGGGGCACAAGAGAATTTGATGCTCCCTTTGCGCAAAACAAAAACGCTCAGTCAAATAAAATCATATTTTATTCAGTTTCTTTGCTGTAGCAGAAGAAAAGTGGATTGTAATAAAAGTGTTAATGTTTCAATGCAGATGGTCGGTGTCTAGCTGTAGCAAATCGAGTCAAATTCACCGAAGTTTCCGTCGGAATCAATCATAACGTGGATGAGCTTCTTGTTGGACTTCTTCACCAAATACGGTTGAAGAACGCACATTCTGGTAAATTATATTTTAGGCATTCAATGTTTTAATAATTCCGTTTCCTATACTTCCTCATAATTACTAACGCGAATATTAAAACAGAATGAATTAAAAATTAATTAGGTACATTTAATACATTAAAAAATGGGATATGGGAATTAGATTCCAGTGGAAATCGGTCACAGATCCCACCATCCCCCGAAGAGGGAGGGGTAAACCTGTGGGAATCATGAAAATCCCCACACAGAGGTTCGTAGAAAAAAACCCGAGAAAATCGCCCTGCCCTCGCAGGGCGAGTGGGCAAAACCTATTGGAAATCGCCCTCTTTTAATTAATTAATTTTTTTCTGAATTCAAACCCCCTCAACCAACAACCCAACAAAGATACCCCCAACAATCCCCCCTCCCCCCACCAACAACCTCCCACCATTTAGGCATGCAAGCTGTTTGTGTAGTGCAGGCAATAATAACGTTATAGATGTATATAGGTATACTAGTGTCAATTTATACCAGGTACGGATATGTTATAAATTCACATTATAGTTGACCAGTGTACAGATCGATAGATACACAGATATAGATATCACACACAACGTCCTTATACAGTAGCTCCGCTACTGAATAACTGGGGCAAAAATAAAATACAGATTAGATTTCTTATTTAATACGTAATAATTTCTAACATTAACGGAATGTCAAATATGTGCGGCTTGGAGTAATTATATTAGGGATTAGGGCGCCTTACACAGGGACGCCGGGCGCCGCACGCGCCCGGAAGGGATTAGGTCGCCCTACGGCCGCCCCGGGGATATATCCCTCCATCCCTACAAAAAGCGGTGTCTAATTGTGCAGTGAGACATAATAATAATTTATATTTAAATGTAGACTTTATGAAGCTCTGAACTTAATGTCAGAAATTGTTTTGGAATAGGGGGTCAAGACAGTTGGTGCAAGCATCGAGGAATTGTTCGAGCCAGTGTCAAGGCGAGGCAAATGTTAACGTGGCTCCTGGGCAAGGAAGATGCCAAATTCAAGAATTGCGAAAATTTACACATCCTATAATTTGATTATTTTTAAAACTCTGTCTTAAACTCACCCTAACCCTCCAAAATTATTATACAAATGGCATCCTAAAAAATCTCTCCAAAGGTGACTTCACTAAGGGTTAATGTGAGTTTAAATAATAACTGTGTTTACGCATGTACAGATAAATCAAAAACAAATTATTATTGATGTAATTAATTATGGAAATAACTAAAAAATCAATTTTCATGTTCATTTTTCTAGTGATTGAAGATTTTGTTTGCAACCAATACTTGTACCCTGAATACTAAAAATAATAGTCATCCAAGCAACTGAAGCTGCTCCTACTATTATTGGCATGATGCAATCTTTAAAATTATATTATTAATATACCCACAACATGTGTGCATATACTGCATAATGAACAGTACAAGATGACGATACCGATGGGAGAAAAAATGGAACCCGACTCATATCTAATTCCTTGTCTTTATTTATTTAATTAATTTAATTATGAACAGCTTGAGTTATTCTTTTTAAGCGAATGTATGTGTAGGTATAGAGTATATATATAACAAGTCATATTTATATTATTGTATAAAACTTATAATATATTAAGTTACATAAAATATTATGTTAAAGTGCAGGGTGGCCATCAAATGGAGTTAAAAGTTGGTCAAGATGCTCCAGTGCCCCTGTTGGGGAAGTGGTATATAATGCATACACTTTGTATATTGAAGTAATTCTACTTTTATTTGTAAGATGCTATGTTAGAGAATCGTTTTATGTGTTTACATCATATACCACTCCCTAAAGGGAGAACTGGAGCGCCTGGATCAACTGTTAACTCCATTTAGTGGCCACCCGAGGTATACATACTATAGGTAGGTTATTATCTTTGATTGCAAGGATTACACAAATGGAGTAGTTTCTTTTATTCCCTATCTTCTGTGCTTGAAGTTGTGCAATAGTCTAGATTTAAGGCCTCCTTAATAAGGAAACTACTTTTAATTGCATGTAATTCGCACTAAAAGTAGCGAGCCAAAGTTTTGCAATCAAACTTCATTGTATAATTTGCTTTGAAATAATAAGGATTCCAAGAAATCTTTTGATTTCAATGATTTCATGGTTCATTAAGAAATGTATATCTCTGAAACATGCACTCAACATTTAGCTTTATTGTCAAATAATAGGAGTTATGAGAGAATGTGTGAAGGTAAATGACTCATTTGCAGTTCTAAAATAAATACGCCAAAGACGCATCAAAACTCTACATACAAGTGTCTTTCTTAAAAAAATTCATGGTAAATACTGTATTAGAAGTAGAAATATGTATAGATTAGAGTTGAAGTCGTCATTTACGATTGTACATCAGTGTGAAATTGTTTTAAATTAAGGGAAATTGAAAGGGCATAATGATGAATTGGTGTACAATATGCAAGCTTATTAATCAGAAGGAGCCGAAATGAATTCATTTTTGACTGAAATACTTTGTACTTCATTTGTGAATAAATAAAAGGAAGAAGAAAATGAACGCGATGCCAACATCATCTACACTCTACACAAACACACCGAGATTTTGTCTTCTGTTGAGCATTTCCAAATATTCTAAAACTACGAAACCAAACAATTCTATACACCGACGACCGACACCGCTTCTATTTGTCCCTTGATGCCTTCTTATGTACTAATACTTATAAAATATTTACAAAATATTCATTTGTTAGGTATCTTATCTATATACAACTAGTAGAAAACCCGCCATTATGTTGTGATGGATTATTTGTTGTGCATTGTTAAGTTGTAGAGCTACTTTAATTTTAGCAATGAGAGCGAGGAAAGCGGATGATACATGGTAAAGAGCCTAGGAGAAAGCGTTCGTTTTTGTCTGTTTGTCTGTCTATCCGTGAGTATTCGATATAAGTGAATAACGTATGTACCAAATTGGTCCAAACTCCTCATATCATCTAAGGGTTTCAAGTTCAACGAAGGTGTCAGTCAAAAATGGGGTCAATCGGTTACATCCTTCATGACCAAGGTCACAGATAAGGTCACAGAAAATGTTCCAACAGGGTTTTCGTGTGTCGTAACTCAAGAATGTGGACTAAATTGGTTCAAACTTCCCATAGGTTATCTGGAGGTGTCAACAAAGCTGTTAATAATTATTACAGCAATGGGGACAATCAAGGAAGTATACAGGGTGGGGGCAATTGTACACAAGAGTAAGAAAATATACAGAGTGAAGGTAATTGATTCTCTAGAAGGGCGAAAGGGTTTCATCAAGCATATCAACAATGATGATAAAAATTGTTGACAACAATTAGGTCAAGCAAGGGTGTATACCGGGTGGGGTAATTGGCCCAAGGGCAAGGAAATATACAAAGTCAAATGACACTATGGGAGGGCAATATATGTCAATTGACGACTTTCATATTGTCCCTCCGATATGAGCACAGTCAAAAAAGGTAAATGGTCTGAATACAATAGACAGTTTTCTAACTCACAAGTGGGTACTAGTCACCCGCACACGGTAGAAGTCGCATTTATATTGAAGGCTATCACTATACCTACATGTCTTATGAATGCGACATCTACCGTGTGCGGGTGACTTGTGAGTTAGAAAACTGTCTATTGTATTCAGACCATTTACCTTTTTTGACTGTGCTCATATCGGAGGGACAATATGAAAGTCGTCAATTATGATGACAACTGTTGACAATAATTGGGACAGGCAATGGCTTATACAGAGTGGCAAATTATTCTCCACCACTTTTCTATACATACCCGTTGAACTACGGTTTATTATAAACAAACAACAAAGTAAAAAGAATTTATTATTATATATGATTTGATGCGCTTTCGACTGTTCGCTGGGACAGTTTATAGTGTAGCTGCCCAGACTGGACAGGGAACAATGAGCAGGAAACCAAATACCCAAAAACCAGGATTTTTGGGTTTTTGGGTTTCTGATGGGTTTTTGGGTAGTGTAAAATTTCAAAAACCATGGGTTTTTGGTTTTTCAATGCGCGCTTAATATAAAATCAAATAAATTCATCTAATTGAACAGTGCTAAGGCAGCAACGAATAAACAAATCGGATTGCAATAAAGAAGAATATACGTTAAAATATTATTGACAATAATTGAAGGTAAATTCGGTTGGAATTTTTTAACAATATATTATACAGTGAGAGTCACGTAAGCCATCACATGAGATTATAACATGAGTAGGTTATGTTAATACATAGGGTAGGTACAAAGAATAACAGCAAAAATGACTTGTTGTCATCGATACAATTAGGTTTCGAATTTTTAATAGGTTACCTACCCATGTTAAAGATTCCATGTGACGAGTTAAGTGACTCTCCCTGTATATAAAAAAATATAACAGTACAGTTATTAGCACATTATACATATAACTCATGAATCTCAATTATGAATTACAAAGCCGAATTGTATATATATAACAGGCATTCAATTTTTAAATCGCACAGAAGTCTTAAATGGAAGAAAGAAAAAGACAAGACTGTTTAGAACAATTTTTATTTAACTTCAAGAATTATAAAAGATATTCAATGTGTAAAACTTAATTTTTGTGTTGTGTCGCTTCCAATTTAAACCAAATATATACAGCAGTCTATACTAAATTATGTTAACTTTGAATAATCAGCAAAAACCACAACCCAGAAAAACCCAGTGGGTTGTGGTTTTTGATTTCCTGACAATGAGCAGTAGCAGTGCTCAGCATTTCTCAAGTTCCCTGTCCAGTTTGTAGCTGCTGTAGTTTTAGCTCTTGCGAAGCATACCTATGTAGCTGTGTACAGTAGCAACAACAAAGCAGATATTCACTCACTCGTCACTCACTCCTCTAAATACGTGGTAATGCCCATCTCTGAATACATGGTAATGCCCATCTCTGAATACATGGTAATGCCCATCTCTGAAACTCTGAATACATGGTAATGCCCATCTCTGAAACTCTGAATACGTGGTAATGCCCGCCCATCTCTGAATACGTGGTAATACCCATCTCTGAATACGTGGTAATGCTCATCTCTGAAATCTGCACGGATACATACATACAGAAAAATAGTATATGAATCTTAGTATCCACACAGGCAAAACGTGACTTAAAACAAAGAGTCATCAATAGCCAACAACATACTATGGACATGTCATAGGAAATATTATCGATCTTTTTTATCCCGATGATGTAGTAAGAATGTGGATGTATTAAAATATATATTTCACTATTAATAAATATTAATAAGGATGAAGAAAATTACGAAACTTATCACCGAAAACAACAATAACGTGCACTTAAACTGATGGTGATGTTCAATGAACTGGAACAATAAATACACAATATTATCATTACAGGCGCGTAGCCAGGAATATAAGTTGGGGGGTGCACAGCAGGGTTGTTTATACACAATTGATTTCTGGTAGGGCGAAATTCGAGTATGAATCCATAATAGCACGTTTTAATGGAGTTAATTCTGTGAAAACAGACTTAAAATCATCAAATTCTCGCGTAGCGCGAAATTTTTTACGAGTTTTTGAACTTTCTGGCTAAAATTATCTACTTTTTTAGATATTCTATGGATTCTGGGGGATGCACGTGCACCCTGTGCACCCCCCTTGGCTACGCGCCTGTATCATTAGTAACTTAGCATACCAACCCATTCTAAAGAAATTATAAATATAATTAGACAAATATTTATTATTATTCGTAATCAGTAGAAATGCAATGCATACAGCTACCGATATTTGAGACTAATGAAACAACTCATAATTATTATTAAATAATACTATAAAACATGTCAAACATTAGTTTGAATGTTTGGAAGCATCTAGATAGATTAACTCACAATATACATAACTAAATCGTAAAAAATAATTCAATATTAAATGTTACTTTGTATTTCAATATAAAATAATAATTAATATGTTTAACTAAATGTTCAATATAATTGATTCTAGGTTTATATTAGGGGTTCTCATGCAAGCATTACAGCCTTATCCTTATAGTCTTCTACGCCAAATAATTTAAATAGCACCACGCT
>JAQFYB010006499.1:0-12122 GCA_034694085.1 Pogonognathellus longicornis
AATATCCCAACCCATTTCCTTCCCAACAAGTTTGTCTTGTGACAAATTGTTCTAGGCAGTTTTTCATTGAACGGCAGCGGAACTCTGCCTTAAATGGCCTTATATTTTTTTAAGTCTTGTTTCCAATCAGCTTTTGTCAATCAATATATCAATTATCAATCAATATATACTTATTAGAGCATTTTCTCCAACCCAATAGTGATTGGGTTACTATTTTGAGACTTGTAGTAGTTTTGGGGTTGGGTTAGGTTCCACAAAATTCGGTTGGTTTTTAGGCTAATTTTGCATGTGATAAAAGTTATTGTTATTATTTTACGATATTTAAAAAATATAGCAATGAATATTGAGTTAATTTGTGTTCTACTTTTTTCAGCGAATACAGTATTGCAGCTTTTCTGCACAAGAGAACAACAGCTTTTTGTTTTCAAATGAAGCTAGTTTTACTCCACAACGTTGAAGTTAAATGCTGAACCCGACCGACAGCCAATGAAATATGTTAGATGAAATTGTTATTGCTATTAATTGGGAGCCAATGAAATATGTTAGATGAAATTGTTATTGCTATTAATTGGAAGCCAATGAAATATGTTATATGACAGCCAATCAGGAAGAGGAATACTAATTCAACTAGAGTATCTCGCTTTGTGGACGGTTTCATTTGAAAACAAAAAGCTTTTGTTCTCTTGTGCAGAAAAGCTGCAATACTGTATTGGATGTACTGTTTTAACATAATTAAACTCTTTATTTTTAAGTCATATGGTGGCTTGCATTTAATTTAAGATGAAATAACATGTTATGTGGTATATAAAGTGAAAACCCATCATTTATTTACAATGAATGAGGTTAAATATATAATGTTGTACAACTGACAACATTAATGACTGATTAATTCACTTGAATTTAAATAAATGTCGAAATAAAGACAGTCAATGAAACAATCTGTCACTGTAAATAAACAAATCACAATATAACTGTTACTCCTGAAATACAGCTCGAGTGTGTGCTAACTGATGGGTGATAATGGCTGTACAATTTCTTCCAGTTTCTCTTCCAAATACAAATTAGTGCTATTTAGTATTTAGTAGACAAGCGACTGATGATAATGATACAGTCAAGTACAATCAACTGATTGATCTACAATTACACGATTAAGACATGCTTAATGTCAAGGTTGAAATTTGAAATGTAACACTACTCGAATGAAATTGTAACAAATGTCAACTAAATGATTGTCCACCACACGTCAATATGTTGTTGTAATATTTAAAGTCCAAGTAAAGTTTGTACTGGACGCAGAGGAGAGGATAGGAGTGAATTTAATGCGATGATTGTATTGTGTTGTGTGTAATAGTACCGCAAGAGTTAAGTTGAAGCGAGTGGGTGAGATTGGATGGGAGCTGTGTTGTGTATTGTGTAAGTGGAGAAGCGAGTGAGTGGCAGAGATTGGAAAGGAGCTTGTGTTGTGTGTTGTGTAAGCGGAGAAGCGAGTGAGTGAGATTGCACGGGAGTTTGTGTGTTGTGTATTGTATAAGTGGAATCTGCAGGATTAGTTAGTGATTAGTTTTTGGAATAGAATGCCAAGAAATTGGGAATATGAAGAAGTAATGAAAACCACAAATAGATTGATCGAAAAATGGAAAATGAAACTAATTGAGGATCGAAATGTTTGCTTTAGAACGATGTATTAGATTAAAATAGGATTAAGTAAATAATAATAGGAGTAGTAAAAATTATAATTTTCAGTGTCAGTTTATGGAAAACAGATGGTTACTTTGTAATACTGAATGAATTAAGACACTTTAATAAAATTGAAATTGGTGATGCATACTATAGTACTAGGTACCATAATACTAGTGTTAGAGAATCTACACAACAGACGGACGGACAAACAGACTTGATCAGTCTTATTAGAAAGTAGTTGACACTACTTAATAAATAATAAACTATTACAAATAGATGTAATAAAGTAGTGTCAATACTATTAGTTTTATTGATAAATTTGAAAAAAACGCAAATTGAAAATTTCGAAATTTTTTCACTATTTTTTTCGAATTCAGTAACAAAACTACTTAAAAACTAGCTTTGTTGTGGGTTTTGTTGATTGTATGACTTGGGGGCAGTTGCCCCCATTGACCCCCCTTGCTACACCAATGTTACTAGATACGATAGTACCCTGTTTTGTTAATATTTTTACTATTCTTTCGAAGGGGGCATGTGACCCCTTGAATCCCTCTGGTTACGCCAGTGCTACTAGATACTATACTACCATATACTATAGCACTAGATACTATACGGTGGGTTTTGTTGATTTTATTACTATTCTTTCGAAGGGGGCATGCGCCCTCTTGATCCCCCTGGTTACGCCAGTACTACTAGACACTATACTACCATATCTATAGTACAGGGTGGTCTAGCCATTACGTACAGTAAAAATACATGGGAGAGACTTTCACTTTGTTTTTGCTGTGCATTATGCGCTACTCCGTCTCTCCCATGTATTACTTCTCTCCCATGTATTACTACTGTACGTGATGGCTAGACCACCCTGTAGTACAGTATGTTTCAGCTAATGCCTCCGCAAATAATACATGGTGATTTCATTTACCTACTCTACCCATGTTCTATTTATGCTCTCGCGCCATCCAACATATCCTTGTCTGGCAGCGATGTAAGCTAACGTGAAATCACCATGTATTATTTTCCGGAGGCGTTAGCTGAAACAGTCTGTAGATACCATACTACTGTACTAGATACCATACTACTCATGTTCGAGAATCTGCACAACAGACGGACGGACGGACAGACAGACAGAATGGAATACCCTTTCTGTAAAGTAGTTGACACTACTTAATAAACCTTTACTGCGAGGGTACGAGGATGTTAAGCATCATATTGTGTATGTTATAAAAAGAGACTCATTTATGGTCCAAAACGTCAAGATTCCAATTGAATGTGAGTAGGAAGCATTATTAAGAGTTATTAACATGCGTTAATATGTAGTACTTGTCTATCCGGACTCTGCTGTTTACAGTTATTAGATGTACGAAGGACTTATAATTATTTTTTATTATGGGGGGAGGGCACTATATGATCACCCCTCACTTTGACACTTTACATGACCTTTCAAGGTCTTGTGAACAACTTTTTCCTTTGACATTTTTATCCAAGACCATCCATTTGGGGGTGGTATTGGGTATTTTGTATTAGTATTTTGTGTCGTTTATTTGCATTTGAATTTTCAAGCCGTTAAATTCGAAATTCAGCAAAAGAGCAGTTCCAATTTCTTCCTAGTATTTTTAAAAAATACAATCAACCTGATAAAGTTATTACAGAATTTTTAAAAATTGAAAAAATACACTTTTTATTTTCGATTTCGAAATTCAACAAAAGAAAATAGGGTTATCCACGATTTCTTTCTAATATTTCTAAAAAATACAATCAACCTGATAAAGTTATTACAACATTTATGAAAACTGATTTGGTAGCTATTTAACTTTCGGTGGGGTCTCTTCCCCATGAAGTACAGCTTGAGGTATTTGATATAAATATTTTGAATACCTACTAGCATGTATTAAAAACTGCAAAAAGGCATTCAGGAAAATATCTCTCATTTTGAAAAAAAAATTATAAGTCGTATGTTTTCGACTCCTTTGTATGCTGATTCCGGGTCTATAGGCTAGTCTGCATTGCATATTTGCAATTTGCAATACTCTGTTGCCAATGCCATCCCGATTAATCTGTAGGGAGAATAAATATTAAACCCCACAGCTCTCTGACCATCTGCCTCAGTGTTCAGTTTTTCAATACTTAATTGAAGTGTCAATTAAAGTGTTTTTGTGCAAAATCAACCAATATTAAGTGGACTGTCATCTACAAAGTACGATCAGCTGTTATTATATTGTAATTCACAATATAATAACGCTCAGTCAGTGCTAAATACCTTGTTGGATTTCCTGTGTTTGCGACCTAATATTAAAAATCAGCTGTTTATGGAGTGTTGAGTCCAGTCTGCTGCTACAAATCTAATTTTCCATTCCGCGAATTCTCTCAATCAACTACGTCACCCTCAGAGCCTAGGAGTGAAAAGTTTTCAATTTTCTTTGTTTTGTCGAAGTTGTGTGTATTAACCCCAATAAATCAATGATGAGTGGATGTTCAGGATTTGAAGTAAGGGAATCGTCAGATGTGGGCCGTTATGTGGTTGCTAAAAAGGTTTATCACGTGGGCGATCTAATATTGGATGATGCCCCACTTCTGATATCCCCAATTGATGCTCTCGGAACTAGTTACCAGAATTCTGATGATGATTTCAACGAATCAAAGTTGAATTGTGTCAGTTGTTTCAAGGTGCTATCTAAACGCAAAATGCATTTTTGCCGTAAATGTGGATCTCCTATTTGTTCCCGGAAATGTCAAAAGGTAAACTTATTTCAAATTTTAAATATTAACATAAATTGTTTCTTCCTTATCGCCAGATATTCTTCAAAAATATTTTTTATTATTTCAGGATTCGTTCCATATCAAGTTCGAATGTTCACTTTTCGTAGAAAAGAAGATAAGGCTGTCATCAAAAGCTTTCGAGAAGGCTTTTGATAATTTGCACATCCTCCGTGCAGTTCTCATGTTCCAAGACAAGGATCAGCGACAGTGGGAAAAGTTCGATGCTCTGTGTTCATCATTTGGTCCTAAGCAGGAACAATTTCTAGCAAAGAACACAAAGGGCATAGAGAAATATAGAAACATTCTCAAGTCTTACTTTCGAATCAATGTTGATCCAAGTGTCGTTGAACAGATAGTCACAACGTTCTCCATTAATTCATTTAGAATGGAAGGAGAAGACGAAAATGGGAATTCGTAAGTTGTTTTTGCTTTTGCACATATTATTCAAACATAACAAATGTACCAAATAAATAATAGGCATTGTGATTCAATTAAACTAAATCCTTATTGCGTATCATCAAAGTTTAATTTTGTTAAAAAAATTCTACTTCCTGTATCACAAATAATGTACATTGTAAATCTTTATTGCTTATCTTTTAAATATTTTTCTCAATTAGGTATCGAGCGAAAGTTGTTTACAATCGTGGAAGTTTATTCTCCCACAGTTGTTCGCCTAATGCGGATTGGGTCATATATCCGTCTGACTACAATGAAATCAAGCGATGGCATTTAAGAGTCTATGCTCGCAGGGATATACTTTGCGACGAGCCTATCAATGTTTCGTATTTGACGGATTGCTTAGCTTGGGGAACTGCAGCAAGGAAGAAGTTGATTGAAGAAAGTTTTAATTTTGATTGCAAATGCCTTCGGTGTGGCGATCCTACTGAGTTCTTTTACTACACCGAGGCAGTTAAGTGCCCTTTCTGCGGTGATGAAAATCTCACACCCGACATTCCCGGTAACCACCTTTCATCTTGGACCTGTAATCATTGTGAAGGGAGCAGCGAATACATTTATGCTAATAAGTGTGTTGAGGGATTTAAATCTGCCTTGGATTCTATAATGAAGTCACCATCCCAGAGTGCTCTGAACGCTTTTCTATCGCTGTCATCCAACAGCAAATTCGGGTTGAGTGAAAACCACCGTGGGAAGGTTTATGCGATGTTTTTCTGGATTCGTTGTCTTAGTAAAGAGTTTTTCATAAAGCTCATACCACACTCCGCCGAAAGCAGTGAAATATTTGTTAAATTCATGGAAAGGGCAACAAAATGTATACGGGTGTTCAGAATGTTTGGGAATCTGAATGATATTGGTAAGCCAATTATTACCACTACATTTAATGTCCAATTTTGCGATTGTCACTAACAATAAGAATTCTGTAGGCTTCATATAATTATTTTATGACAAACAATAATTATGTTGTGTGTTTATGTTAACTTTAGTGGAGATCGAAGCCTGTTTTGCTCGTGCTATTGCGGCTTATTATTTTAAATCCACCGATTTCTGCTCAATTCCTTATGATTCGTATTTGCCGGAGGAAAAATTACAAATTCTCAACTCCGTTAATGTCCACCTGAAGTCAGCGTACGATGCGAATGAAATTTTCTCTTCTGAAAACTCAGACCGCCTATCCTTGGGATTTATTCTGACAACTGGGTTCAATTTCTGGAAGCGTCAATTGGAGGCCATGAAAAATGAAGATGTTGTTCACCCGATCTGGTCAAGTGGATTTCTAAGAGATGGAGTGATCAAGGTGTTTGATCAGATGAAAACGTCTGTGGGGAAGCTATGGGCATGGGCACGTCCTAAGAACATCGATCTGACAATCGATTCCAATGAAATCATTTTGATTAAACCAGATGTAACCCTTCTCGCGCATTATGACTTTAATTTCTCGGGCTAAAAGGATAGCTCAAATCCTCAAATTAGTTTTCTATTTATACATCAACGTCATTCTTAAAAAATTCTGATCAACTAAATTATAATCAATTATGTGTACTTTCATATTTACTATGGCTTGAGCAATACGATCATTAGCGTGTGTTATGATTCCAGTGTGACTTCAATAAATCCCACTTGGTCTTATTTGGTTGCTTTATTGATGTATTGTATTTTGTATTTATGAAATCGAAATTCTGTTGGGGGATGATGATGAAACATTGCAAACCTGACTCTAGTTTCTAAGAGATGGTCATATTTCATAAAATTCATAAACTAAAATGTATTTGTTTTGTATTGTTACCATAAAGATTCATCATTATTCATTATGTAAGATTCTGGACTAACTTTGATTTATCAAAGTAGTTGAAGAACTATTTCGACGTTTTGAAAATATACATATTTTTTACATATTTCGACGTTTTGAAAATATATATATTTTTTACATATTTCGACGTTTTAAAAATATACATATTTGTTACATATTTCTATTTTTGAAATATATATATTTTTTGCATCTTTCGAGTTTTTGAAAATATACATATTTTTTACATATTTCGACTTTAAAAAAATATTTTATTACTTTTTGCATATTTTAACCGTAAAAGTTCACAATATCGAGAAAATCTTCGCACTACGAGCGAATTTTATGCCGGTATTATTTCGGCCTCAGTGCCGGTAACAGCTTGCGGCACCCCCAAGCAAAACCGATTAAATTATCCCCGATATCGCTGTAATAAAACAATGAAATACCATCCAAATACGAAATATTTTTTTATTCTATTAGATATCACTGTTAAGATTTCCGCAAGTTCTAGCTAATTTTATATCAGTTAATCTGTGTGATAGAATTAAATTACGAATAATTTCACTTCATTTGTAGTAAATATTTTTATGCTGATAACTGACATACGTAAATTTAAATATAACTTTCAAAAACCTAATCAGTGATATCTAATAAACTAATATAAAAATATTTCGTATTTACAAGTGAATCATTGAAATAGGTTAGATATAGCATCTATATATTTAATTATGAACTTAGTGCTACAAACTCGCTCGGGGATCGACACTAATTCGCATAACCTTTAATCGCTATCGCACTATTCGAGCCGGACATTTTTTGCCAATGGTTTTGACGTATATTTCACAGCGATTCTCAGCGATAAATCGCTGCATATACGCAAAGCTATTCCGACGCGAATTCGATGACATCGGGATAATAACCCCTTAAGGGTAACATTAAAACATATCTTTAATTTTTAAATCACAGAAATTAATCCAAAATGATACAATGTTAATTTGTGACGCATTACATTTCAATTGTTGATGAATGCTCCTTTCTCAAATGTTCCACCTTGGTATTCTGGAGCTCAAATACATGGGATGTTACAAATATAACACCTTGGTGCACGAATGATTTCAAAAACCCTTGGTAGAAGAGTTGTTAAAGGGTTTTAGTGCACAATCAATCCAAAGTGAACTATCATTTACAAGGTGCAGATCAGCTGTTAATCTTTAAGCACCAAAGTCACAATATGTGAGGCTCCGTAACGAAACCAGGCTAAAGGCGCTAATAAAGTTAGGTAGATATTCACGAAAGTAGCTAGCCTGCGCCTCCTTAGCTGTTAGTGAGCAGACAATGGAAAAGCGTAGTGGAGCGACCCTTATAACTCTGAAAGGCGATATCTTCGGTTAGGTTTTAAATTATTTTTTAAGCATATTTATAATTCACATACAACGTTAATCAATACATCATTAAAAAGCTTATAAATTCTAGAATTTGATTTTGTAATAAAACCGTTTTTGATTTTTGAGCCTGATGCCTGGTTTAGTTATGTAGCCTCACATATAATAAATAACACTAGTGCTAAATACATTGTTGGATGTTCCGTGTTTCACGCCTAATATAACATTGAAAGTCAGCTGTTTGTTGAGTGCTCTCCGGTCTGCTCTGCAATTCACACTGTTCATATTCCTCTCGCTTCTCTCAAACAATCCCATCACTCTCAAAGTCTAGAAGGGACAAGTTTTTAATTTACTGTGTGCTTTAACGAATTTGTTTGTATTAATCCCAACTAAAAGTGACATCATTTTAAAACTGATAAAAATTCAATTATGAGTGGATTTTCAGGATTTGAAGTAAGGAATTCGTTAGATGTGGGCCGTTATGTGATTGCTAAAAAAGTTTATCACAGTGGCGATCTAATATTGGATGAAGCACCACTTTTGATATCCCCAGTTGATGCATTTGGTACAGCAAACCAGAATTCAGTAGAGTATTTCAACGAATCAAAGTTCGATTGTGTCGGTTGCTTTAAAACCTTGCCTATAAACGAAATGTTTTATTGCCACAAATGTGAAAGGCCTGTTTGTTCTCAGAAATGTTCAAAGGTAAATTTATTTCTAATTTTAAATATTACATATTAACATAAACTGACTTCTTTTGTATCGAGAGATATTCTTCAAAAGTAATTTATTATTATTTCAGAATTCGCTCCATAGGAAGTACGAATGTTCACTTTTCGAAACCAGGAAGATAGACATATCATCGAAAGCTTTTGAACACATGTACATAATCCGTGCAATACTCATGTTCAAAGACGAGAATCGCCAAAAGTGGGAACAGTTCGCTGCTCTGAGTTCGTCATTTGGTCCTAAGCAAGAGCAATTTCTAGCAAACAACAAAGAAGGCATAGAGAAGTACACAAAGATTCTCAATTCTTACTTTCGACTCGATGTTGATTCAAGTCTCGTTGCACAGATAGTCGCAACATTCTCAATTAACTCTTTTAGAATGGAAGGAGAAGATTATTATGGCAATTCGTAAGCTTTTTTTGCTTTTGAATGTATTATAAAAATTGCCAAATACAACTCAGCCGATGGGCATTGTGTATAATTGAAACTAATTCCCCGTGGTTTGTTGTTTAAATAATTCTATCATCTAGGTATCGGGCGAAAGCTGTTTATAATTGCGGGAGTTTATTTGCTCACAGTTGCTCACCTAGTGCTGACTGGGTCATACTTCCCACAGACTACAATGGAATCAAGCGATGGCATTTAAGAGTTTATGCCCGTAAAGATATACTTTGCGATGAGCCTATCAGTGTTTCGTATATGACGGATTGTTTTACTTGGGGGACTGCAGCTAGGAAGAAGTATATAGATGAAACATATTACTTTGACTGCAAATGCCTCCGTTGTGACGACCCTACTGATTTCTTTTTCTACACTGAGGCCGTTAAGTGCCCTTTCTGCGGAGATAAAAATCTAACCGCCGACATACCAAGTGACGACTTCTCGACCTGGACTTGTAATCATTGTGGACGTTGCAGCAAATACACTTATGCTAAGAAATGTGTTGGGATGTTTAAATCTGCCTTGGAATCTATAATGAAGTCACCATCACAGAGTGCTCTGAACTCGTTGCTATTACTTTCATCAAACACCAAATACGGATTGAGTCATAATCACAGGGAGA
This sequence comes from Pogonognathellus longicornis, assembly GCA_034694085.1. Classification (NCBI taxonomy): domain Eukaryota; kingdom Metazoa; phylum Arthropoda; class Collembola; order Entomobryomorpha; family Tomoceridae; genus Pogonognathellus; species Pogonognathellus longicornis. The sequence continues at coordinate 9,860 of JAQFYB010006499.1, forward strand.
GGATTTTTACCATGTTTTTCTGGATTCAATGTCTTGGTGAAGACCAATTCATAGAGCTCATCCCACACTCGGCCGAAAGCAGTGAAGTATTTGTGGAGTTCATGAAACGAGTAACCAAATGTTTAAGGGCGTTCAGAATGTTTGGTCAACTAAATGATACTGGTAAACAAATTATTACTACTATACTTAATTTTACAATTATCACTGTATACTTCATATAATTCTTTTATAAAAAGCAATAATTATGTCTTATGTGTATGTATTCCTTAGTGGAGCTGGAGGCTGCTTTTGCTCGTGCAATTGCGGCTTATTATTTTAAATCCACCGATTTCTGCTCAATTCCTTATGATTCGTATTTGCCGGAGGAAAAGTTGCAAATTCTCACCTCTATTTATGCACACATGAAGTCAGCTTACGATACAAATAAAGTTTTCCCTTCTGATTACTCAGGCTGCGTATCGTTGGAATTTATTCTGACAACTGGGTTCAATTTCTGGAAGGATCAATTGGAAACCATGAGAAATGAAGGTGTTGAAAATACGATCTCGTCATATGGATTTCTAGGAAATGGAACAATCAAACTGTTTGATCAAACAAAAACGTCTTTGGGGAAGTTGTGGACATGGGTATGTCGGTTGAGCGGAAGTCTGAACAACGATCCTAATGAGTTAATTAAACCTGATACGTCTCTTCTCTTGCAACATGACTTCAACTTCACTAATTGAAATTATATTAACCCAAATTAGTTTTATTACAACAAGTAATCGCGTCATGAATACAAATTCTTAACAACATTAGATTATAAATTATGTGCTGATTGATATTTGAACAATTCTAGAACTTAACGTTAGTGTGTGTTATCTGTTATGCTATGATTACATAATTTGATTTTAATAAAATCCATTAGGTCTAATTTGGTTGCCTTATTGACGCATTTTCATTTTGTATTTATGAAATATTTTATAAGTTGTTTTGGGGATTGCACGCATGACTCTCTTTTCTACGATTATGGCTTTAGATAAAATTCATAAGCTAAACACATATGTTGCCATTGCCATAAAGATTCATCGGACTGAAGATTCTGCGCTAACTTTCATTTACTAACATTAAGTGAAATTGTCCATTAATTAGGCTGGTGCGTTTCAGAGATATAACTGTTGTAAAGCATAAAATCTCAATTTTTTTGCTACTCGGAATTTCTTTTGCACTTTATCAACAAGGAAAATAAATCAATAAAAGTGACGGTTTAGGCATGCCGTATTAATTTTAAGGGAAAACCCACCACGCCAATTTTGAGTCCAGTGCCCCCACATTTGTATTATGTAGGAATATAGCCTATGATCGATCGACCCTTGCCTGAGCATAAAAAACTGTCAACACCCACAACGTGACTCACGAATTTATAAAAATGCGATTATTTTCGAAAATAGGGACATTTCAAAATAAGTCGCTTTTGCAGTTTTTAGTATATGCTAGTAGGTAATTAAATATATATACATCAAATATCTGTGGTTTCCCCGTATGGGGTAAAAACCCCGCCTAAACTTGAAAAGCTGCCACATCGGTATTGATTTTTCATAAATTCTACGATCACTTTATCAATATGGTTGTATGTTTAGCATGAACTAGAGACAAATTAGAAAAAGTCTTTTTTCGCTTGGCGAATTTCGAACTGGAAATGGGTGAAATTTAAATTCAAAAATAAAAAGTGAGAAATTTCAAACATTTTTTAAAAATTCTGTAACAGTGCTGTCGCAAGGATTCTATTTTTAGTGCATAGTAGATATAATGTGCAAACTTTTTTGTATTTTCGGCGACTGTCCAGGGCCTCACGCTTATTGAGTGCCTCGAAAAACTTCCCACTTCTATTACCTAATTATTATTTATTTATATTGGTAATTGATGATTTCCGCAAAGCTTGAGGTTTTTACATCATCAATGTAATATACAAAACTGTGATTACCAAAAAATAAGGACGGAACAATAAATGACATTATCAATGGATGTAAATTAATTACATGATAACCGATTCAATACAAGAATAATTGCATACATTTTCGGAGTGCGATGTTAAACAAGTATTTTTTGCTGATTTAACAGAAAATCTTTTAGTAACTTACAAAATAATTTCTTAGATTTGCAGTTTTTTAAACTATCATTAATGTAGTGTAGCATAACTATCACCAGCAGTGTTCTCCTTCCCACTGGGAAGTGGGAAAAATGGACATGGGAAAAACGGGAAAAATGGGAAACAAAGAGATTG
>JAQFYB010006500.1:0-12122 GCA_034694085.1 Pogonognathellus longicornis
CCCCGCAAAATCGCATTTTTTTTCAATTTTTTGGCCCGGGGGTGAGATCCCCGCTTTTAGAGGCAAATTTGGTGCCCGTGAGGGCACCAGTGCCGGGTGCCCATATGGGCACCAAAAACAGAAATTCCAACTCCGCCAGGTAGGTATATCTTTTTCAAACCCTGGAGTTGTAATATAAACTGTTAAACTGACAAACACCTTTAAGCTTCATATATTCATAATAATTTTGAAGTGGTTTTGGTATTCAATTTATTGGTAGCTTAATAAAACCGTGATGTAATAAAAATTTGATAGTAATATTGGATGGTTATGCCATTGGATTGATTGGAACTAGAGATTCTACCAATTGTGGGTTTCTCTCGGCGCTGTAATTCAAAAGCAGTTTACTAATTAGTTTACACTTTAAATAATTTTTTTTTTAAATTTTCAAACTGTTCACACGCTATCTTGATAAACTAATTAAATGCTCTCCAAGTATGAAACAAATTAAGTATAGCACCAACAAATTTGTTTGGGCAATTATTTAACCCGCATCTTACATTAACAAAATTGGAAAATCCAAACATGAAAACTACCGTTGAAGTCTCACCTTTCGATTGATATTCATCATATCTCACATTTCGATCTGGTTCGTAAACTAAAAGATTATTGTTAAGTGCATTTTAAAAGAGGAGAGAGCCACTGTATATGAAGAGAAATTACGACCACATTACATTTCCAAAGTTAGACAACCCATTATAAAAATGATTGTTGAGACCTCATCTTTTGATTGATATTCATTGTATCTTATAATTCTTAATTCATCTTAGTTCGTGAGATAATGCTTTTGGAAAAAGTAAGTGTGACGTAATCAACACTCCGTAATATAGTAACTATGAAATCTATATAAATACACATACAGCACACAGATACGACAGTTGTGTTATTTATTTGCTAAATAAAATTTAAAAATTGTGTGAGGAGTTAGCAGGGGCCTATCCAGGTCACACATGGGGGGACTTAAACAAGCATTGTTTACATAGGTACGTCAATTTTTCGCGCGCTGCGAAGAAACATTTGCACAAATTTAGTTCAAAACCATCGCGGGTAGCGCAAAAAGTCTGAGATTTTTTGCATATTTACAGCAAAAATAGCCTGTTTTTATGAATTTTGGTAGAAACCTGATTTTATCTAGTGTAAAGTCCAAAAATTGTGAGGGTGGGGCTTCAGCCCCTTAAGCCCCCTATAAATACGCCACTGGGAGTTAGTTGTGGTGTTTGTGAAATGCAAATAACGTTCTTGCGTCTTTTATTGACATAGTAGTCCTTCGAAATTCACAAACATTGGATTAACTTCCAAACAATCGTTTCACTCTCTAAGAATAGATAACTGATTTGTATCAACATTTAAAATGTAACTGTACATGCATATTGTGCGCCTTAGAATGAGTGTTTCACTAAATAAGAAACATTCAATGCCACAATGCAAACAACGTATAAATAGATTATTTGCACAGATATAGGCTGGCAACACATTATGTCTGTCTGTAGTCTGTAGATTGAGTTGATTTAAACAAATATCCGTGGTTTAATAATTGTTCCATGGCTGTATTCAAAATGCATCAACCGTGCTTCAGGATAATTTGATTTCGCCCTTATATGTGTGTACGCTTTCCAAATATTCAATATTGACTTCGCAAGGCACTGGATTTAATCAAAACAATTACCAGGAAAATTTTTCTCCAAACGCCTACAACCGATTTAGGGTTTTCAATATATTGATGGGTTTTTGTATTGGGTATCAAAGTTTCTTTAGTATAATCTGTATATTATACAGCGTGTCCTGTTTTCAATCTACCATAGTAAAATTACATGCGCCTTATATAGTTAGCCCTGAGTACGGACAATTACAGGATATTCCGCAATGAACCACTATAAAATCTTGCTTATTTTTGCGCATTTAATGGGCAATGAACAATTGTGATTACACAATATTATGTGCTGGCGCTGGCAAAGCGCGCTGGCAAAAGACGAAAATGAAAAAAATAAGTAATGTACTGTCTTAAAAAAATCTTCATTTCTTGCGTAGCAATATTCCGTTAAAACCTCTACTGGAATAAAAAGATTTTTTCACAGAAAATTTGCAGCGCGCTTTGAGCGCACATAATGTTGCGTAAAATCAAATTGCAATATTGCTTATTAAATGCGAGAAAGATGTGTATTTAATGGTTCATATTGTAACTTTCCTTAAACAAGGCTAACTCAAGGACTAGTCTACCCCATGCAAATGCCAATGCCGCATTGCAAACTAGACGCGCTATATATATATATTTAACCTTGTGTAGTGGCGGAGAAAAACATCGGACTTTTGGAAATTTAATCATTAGTAAACAAAGCATTTCATAAACCCGGAAACAAAAGTGATCCGTGTTTTCTTGTTTCCTGAAAATAAATTGTTTTGTAAAAATCAGAGTTGGGTAGATACTTCATATATATTAAATATTATGTATCTAGCATATAAAACTGTGCACCAAATTCTTAGGTGGTTTTTAATGGTCGCTTTGTACTTAAACTAGAGTCAACCGTAATACACGTTTCACAAATAGTTCGTTTGCAAACTTGGGAGCAAAATAATTTTCTTTTTTGTATTTCACTTTCCACTTAAATTTCATCTTAAATTTTCACGGAGTACAATTTGTTGAACCAATCGGCAATCTAGTCATGAATATGGACGAGTCTGTTGTAGAAGCTGAAGAAAAGGTTTTTGCCTTTTTAAAATACATAGGATTGAGTCGAACAATTATAAAAAGAGCGAAAGGAAAATTTTCAATTAATATTTCTAAACGCAATCATCTGTTAATTTTTTGGATTTGTCATTCCATTTCTTTCATAAAAACAATTCATTTTGCATTTCTTTCGACTTTTGCCAACAAAAATTTTGGGGAAAAGTTGTTAGCCGCTGTTTGGCTTCTGTCATTTGCAACTGTAATTTACAGCGGAAAAATATTTGGTCCCATTAACCCGGCGTACGAAATAAGTTGCGAATCTTGGAAACTGCAAATGAAAATTCATGAAAAATATTGCTGTGATCCAACAAAATGCAAAAGAAAAATCTCCAAATATTCGATTACATTTCTTTTTTGGGTCGGGTAAGACAAAACAATACTTGTTGGAAAAAAACAATACATTATTATAATATATGTGTTATTATTATAGAATACATTTATTATTGTAACCCCATTCCGCGAACCAACACAAAGAAATACAAAAAATTAATTCCAAATGGTTGAATTTAATTTTATATTTCCAACAGGGGATCATCCATTTTAAATTTTGTATTATTTTGCATTCGCTATTTTGAGGACCCAAAGTATTTCATGATGCTGTACTCGTTAACAACAGAAGACAATTCGGCTCTTTTGATTCTATTAGGCTGTATGGACATATTAGCAACATTCCACATGTTTGCTAGCTACATCATTGTCATGTATTACTCAGCTACATTTACCTTTGGCATGACGCTTTGCCTTGAGGAAATGACGAAAAATATAAGAAAGAAAAAAATGACCTTTCAAAATATCAATCGCAGTGAAAAATGTGAAAACAATTCGGAAGAAAAACACAAAAAAGAGTATGTTACTTCGTTAGAAGATATTGAACAATACGTATTTTTATGCCGCAAAATAATTTTCCTGATTGACCGATTCAATCATCCAATGTCAAGGATAATTTGGTATGTACAGACGTGTTTGGTCATTTTAGAATTGTGTGACACGTACTATTTGTTGGATGTCTTGCATTTAGAGGAAATCCCACTGGGAGTTTGTCTGTATATTTTGGAAGATTTGACTACTGGATTTATATGGATTGGCTTTTTTATCCACGGTATTAGCAGTCTCCCGCACGCACTATTCATATGCAAGCGTCAATTGAGCAATAGTTTGAAGAATCATTTCATAATGAAAAAAACTAGAAACTATTTGCTTTGTGAGAAAAAAATAAAGTCACTAAGAATTGTAGGAATACGTGTGGCATTTGAAGTAGCAGGCAAACCCTATGAAGCTTCAACATTTGAGAATCTAGCTGATAAGACAATCTGTGTGGCATTATGGAATAAATAAATTATGCTGAACCTGAAATGGTTGTGTATGCAAAAAAGAAGAAAAAATTAAAATACTGTCTTAAACGTAGAATACTCACTGTATAATTAATTTAATGTATCTCTAAGATGCTATTAATTATATATGTATAATCGAATTTTCTAGGTACGTGTAAAGAGGAATGATTATATAATAATATACAAGGTGTGTATTGACACAAAAATACTGCTAAGTTTTCACAGTGCAAATTAGATCCAACATTAATCCATACCAAGTAAGTACCAATATATATTTCAATCTCCAGTTCTAAATGTAAACTGTTAAACGGACAATTCTTTTAAAATTAATATTAAACTTATCTATGACGAAACTTCTACCGATACGATATGTGATAAATGTAACATGCGGGAAACCGAAAATATCTTTCACATGACTTTTCAGTGTCCTCGATACAAGGAAACAATATACGAATTTTTGTCAAAATTTGACATTGTAGGTCTAAATGAAAATAACTATTATACCTTATTTAAGTCACTTAATGTTTATCAATGCAACAATATTTCTAAAATTTTGATAGAAATTTTTCGTATCAGACAGCTGAATTGAATTATATTAATTGTAAGCTCAAGTTTTTATTATGTAACTAGTAGTTATCATATTTCTAAACGATTGTAAAGGCTGTGGCCGTATCATTCACTGAATAAATTATACTACACTTAACTATTACTAACTCCTTTAAACTTGATACCTTGGCATTCATAATAATTATTAATTGGTTTTAGTATTATATTTATTGGTAACCTATTAGAACCCTAATATTATAAAAATTTATAGGTATTATGCGATTGTAATATTGGTTATGTCTTAGTGATTTAGGGGAACACCATGCATGCATTGGATTTTTTCGTCATGTATAACACGCTCTCTTGAAGATACTTTACGAGTTTCTCACTGTCTGTCTCTCGTTCTTGTTTCAAGGGTACAATTAGTATTGGTCATGGAAATAACATTTGCTCGATCTGTTTCCAGATTAATTTTGTACTCAGATCTATTTGTTTGGTGTATTATCACTATTTTTCCTATTCACGCCAAATCCAATAGCTAAAGAAACAAAAAAAATTAGTTCGAGTAGGAGCCGAAAATTTTCGAGGCGAGTTTAAGCCGGAAGTCTTCGAGGCGAGTTTAAGCCGGAAGTCTTCGAGGCGAGTTTAAGCCGGAAGTCTTCGAGCCGAGTTCGAATCGAGCCCGAAAATATCTGTTGTTTGCCACCTCTATATTTACTACCTATATATTTTACTATTTCGTTTCTGTAATGCCGATTCAAGAAGTAGGTATTCATTTCTTGAACCTTTCAGACAGAAATTATTTGACTTTCGTTTAGGAGTTTTTGATCAAGGACGTACCGAGATGGGACGCACTTGGGGCACGTGCCTCCTCCAAAACTGTCAAAGTATTTTATGATTTATTATTTGATGTCATTTGATATTATACTTTAGGTAATAACCTGCAATTTCAAGATTACAAATAATTTTTTGATGTAACCAAAATTAAGCTAAAACTCCAGTCCTTCCCCAATTTCTGGACTTCACATTAGCAAAAATCACAAGTTCCCAAAACAATTATTTTTGTCGTAAAAATTCATTGCAAAATAAAAAGTTTAATGCGAAATGGTAGATGCGAAAACAGAAAGACCTGAAAGAAATCATTAAGTTGATTGACGGTGTCAAAAATACAAATGCTGAACACTCAAATAATGAAATCACAGGTCCGGTTGGCTTCCATTAAAACAAATTATGAGATGAAAAAATGTGACTTTGCTATTTGTGGGAGTATATTTATTTTCTGTTACAATAATTGTTCATTATTTGTTAAATAGTTTTGTGTAGTCTATATTTTTTAAATTATATGACGTAGGATGGACGAAACGATTAGGTGAAGATGATGAATCTATTTGTTCGTTCGTGTTTTAGTGATAAAATTGAACATTGATCCTGGTAATGTCTGCGTTGAATGAATGAGTTGCATTTACTGTCATTCATAATCAATACATAAACTACTGGTTTCCGATTACAAGACAAGGAAAAGTATGTCTTCGGTTTTTGCTCAGTTGTGTATGTGTTTAAAGTTGAGGTGCTGAATTCGAAAATTATAATGGCAAAATTATTGAAGAAAATGTAAAATTATAAAAAATTATAATATAAATTACCATTGGTAGAAGTGTCTTGGAAACTTGGGTTACAAGTTTTATTGAAAGTTTTATTTTTTAATTAGTATTGTAATTAATATTATTATTTTTACTATTGATGATTGAGTGTAAATGGCAGAAAACAGTTAAAAATATTTTATAACAAAAATATTATGGAGCGGAAATATCGACATTTCCATTAATCCTTTGCGTTAGACCAACAAACTAAACTAATTAAAAAATTTACAACTACATTGACTTTCCATTTCGATAATGTTTATTTAACATTTAGTCAACAAAAAATATTCTAAGCTACAAGATTTATAACTATTATGTACCTACAGTGTTTGATTGTGAAATATATGTATAGCCTTTGCATATAATGATTGTAATACCGTAAAGGTACAGTTGAGCAAACAAAAAAATTATACAACTTCGCAGAAATTGTCGTCACGTCAAGTTTAATTGCTTGGACAGCAAAGCTTGCTTCCACGCCATTGTAAAGTAACTTACATAAATTATTTATTTAGATGCTACACGTATATTTACAGGAAAATTTATTTTAGAACCCAGTATGTAATAGAACTTGTGTCTCCATGATCATGCAGCGATTCTACACTGAAAAGGTGTGTAACAGTCCTAATAATTTTTTTAAAGCTTGAATGGAATCGGAAGATTCTAATATAAAATTTACGATATACAAAATTAATTGGCAAGAAATATGCAGTGAGCGCCACGTAAGTCGTCGCCACATAGGTTTTTTAACACGGGTGGGTATCCTAGATTAAAAATTCGAAACTAAATTGTATCGATGACCACAAGTCATATTTGCTGTTATTCCTAATACCTTCCCTATGTAGGAGCATAACCTACTAATGTTATCATTCCCATGTGACGGCTTACGTGACTCTCACTGTATGGATTTTCTAGGAAATATGAGTAATAATGAAACACGTATTCATATTAACAATACCAAATTTACCATAACCGCTAATCATTAACCCTATTCCGAACAGCAACATGTGAAAATCTTGCCTCGTGTTTTGCACAATGTAAAATTAGAAGTGGGTAATTCTGGTACACTGGAACTTTTCAAGTAACGTACTCATTCGAATGTTTTATTCAATTGGTGTAAAAATAAAAACATTATTTTAGGAGGAAAGAAGGCAAATTCTAATTTTAAATATATTGTGAATATGGAAAACACATGGCAGATATAATAATACAGCGTGATCAGTCTACACTGCAATAGGAAAAATACATGGGGTGGAGAAAACCTTAGTTAGGCTTTTTTTGAGAATCTTTTTGTGCATTTAATGAGCTATGACATAATGCGCTTACACAAAATTATGCGCGCCTAAAGCCCTTTGGCGCAAAGCGTGAATAATTGATTTAGGAGATAAAACCAATATTTACTTTAAAGTTACACAAGAAATTAAAACTCACTTAAAGATGCTTTGCGCCAAAGCGCTTTAGGCGCGCATAATTTGTGTAAACGCATTATGTCATAGCTCATTAAATGCGCAAAAATATTCTCTACATCATATGTACAGTAGTTTATTTCAAAATGACCTGTGACCTTTTTGAGGCAGACAACTAAGGCTCTCTCCACCCTCATGTATTTTTTCTATTGCAGTGTAGATTGATCACGCTGTATGTATTTGGTATATTGGTTGGAATAGGGTTAATTATTTGTTGTCAATGCCCGAAAATGGTCTTGTACTTATTACTTAATACAAACATAATTTGACATGTTGGTAAACATCATGTGTATGTTTGAAGTAGATTGGCTATTGATTTTTTGACTCCCTATGTTATACAATAGCAATTAAATTGCTAAGCATTTGATTAACCGGCACATAGCGACTCATGGCGTGTTTAAATAGATTATTTGAGTTCTATTAAAACATTTTACTGCTAAAATTAAGGTATAGGTAGGTATTCTTCGTATTAAGTAGTCTATTTCTCTGTCTACAGTCTACACCACATGTATCCAGCAGTAGACCTACTGCTAACACCTACCTAATTAAGAAGCATGCAAATATAATTAAAGATTTATGAATTGATGCTTTTTTACAATCGTGTGCTTAGTTATATGTACATGGTTTTATTTGTTCTAAACATTTGCGTCAGAATTCAAACAACATTGTAAAAAAATCACTTATTTGTCTTAAGCAGTCATTGTCATAATGTCCTTGCATTGAAGATTATAATTCCTAGTTTACCTAAAACTATCCTTATTTCTTGGTGTTTGAGCTTAACATAAAATCTAAATCGCTCAAAATTCATTATGGAAAGATCCGTTATCGATATTGAAGAGCAAATGCTTTCACTGTGTACGAATGTCGGACTGAGTCGAACAAAAATTGAAAGAGAAGAATCCAATTTTTACAAATATAATACCACTCGTATATCTGTAATAATTTTTTGGCTGTGCCATTCCATTAGCCTTGTAAAAACAATTCATTACATTTGTTTGATAGTTGGGATTTATTCAACGCAATTGGAATTTGGTGAGAAATTGGAAGCCTTGCTTTGGCTGCTTTCAAGCACCGTTGTAATTTACACTGGAACGATATTCGGAAGAAGGTTCCCATGCTACGAAATTGTGTGTGAGTCCTGGAAAACACAAATGGCAGTTCATAAGTTACTCTGCGAAAATCCAAGCGTCTGCAAAAAGAAAATCGATAAATGTACCATTAAATTTCTCTGGCTAGTATGGTAAGTCGTTTTCATCGTCATTATTTATTCTTCATAAATATTAGTATAAATACAAATTTATTTTTTACACATATTGTTGATCGTTAAATACATTTTCTAAAATTGTTTACTTTTAAATCCACATTATATTTATGTGTTATAAAAATATATTTATACTCAATGACTATTAATTTTTCTGATTTCCTATTTTCTAAAAATCGTTTTTCAAATAAAATTTTACAGTGGAAGTTCCGGCATGAATTTTGCTTTGTATTTTGCTCGATACTGGATGGACCCACGGCATAGTATACTTCTCTATTCACTAACCACTGAAGAGAATTTATTCCTGTTGGTGTTATTGGGCGTTTTGGATTGGATAGGAATTTATTTCATTTTAGTCAGCTACACATTGCTAATGTACTTTCCAGTAATCTTCAGCTCCGGGATGACGCTCTGCTTTGAAGATATAACAAAATATTTAAAGGGCAAAAAATTCAAAAACATGTCCGAAATTGTATCTTTTTACAATGGTAACAATTTCAATGGAAGTAATGTTCTCAAAGGAAGATCTGGGAGCAGGATTTCTTGGCAAAACATTGAACAGTGCATTTTTATTTACAACAAAATAACTTTATTGATAGATCGATTTAATGATTGCATGGCGAATCTTATTTGGATCCTAAAAATGGTTTTGGTTATTGTTGGTTTATGCGACGCCTACTATTTATTGGATATTTTGCACGCTGACGAAATTGCAGTGGAAGCATTGCTGTATACTCTGGAAGATGTATTTGTAGTTTTCTGCATGATTTACTCTTTTGTCCAAGGAATGAGCACCGTTCCAACTGCAATGGAAAATTGCAAACACGAATTATTAAAAAAACTGATTTATTCGAAAAAATTGAGTAATGTAAATGAGAAAACCTTTACAGTGTATAGAAAGAGAGTGGCCTCCCTTAGGGTCATCGGTTTACGCTTATTAACAAGCGAGTCAAATGAACAATACGCAGCCGACTCTTTTCTGGCGTTTGCTGACAAAATGATTTGTGTGGCTTTATGGAATAAGTAAAATTTGTCCCTTGATTATTATGAATTATTCTTTTTTTACGGATATTTAAGTTTTAACATTCTTTTGTTACGGATGTTTAAGTTTTAACATTCTTTTGTTACGGATGTTTAAGTTTTAACATTCTTTTGTAACGGATGTTTAAGTTTTAACATTCTTTTGTTACGGATGTTTAAGTTTTAACATTCTTTTGTTACGGATGTTTAAGTTTTAACAATATGTTGTCACTTATATTATATGTTTTCCAAAAGCGCTGTAGAAAAACTTCGCTTCATCAGGACCAGTAGTACATACATCTTAGAGAACAAGAAAGTATGCTTATTTCACTGTTTTACCTTCACGTAGGCTTCAAGGCTTTAAATGTATAAGACTTACACATTTAAAATGTACAAGATTTTATTACACATTTGAAATGTTCCTCTTTCAGCTAATTTTTACCATTTTACTTGCCACTTTAATAAACCACAAAATTCTCTAAATATCCAAAGTCGTCTCAGTGTTAAGTATCCATTCTCTGTATTAAATGACATGGAGTTGGGTTGAGTAAATCTAACTATGGTAGTGTTCTAACGTTTTAGGATAGTATCTCTTTATTTAGTGTACCTAGTGACCAATAGAGTTTTGTTATTTTTCTTGTTCATTAACCATTAATTACTTTTAAATGTGAATAAAAACCCTGGATTAATACGTATAACCTTTGGATTGCTAGTACAAATGCATGTCCATTATAATATATATATATAATAAAATAATACGTCTAACTTGACGTGAAAAATTTCCCCTATTCTTAAATTCAACCTTGATTTTTTCAAATGTAATGTAATGCATATCAACCTTTTAAGCACCTTGATTTTTTGCAAGCTTGCAAATTGCATGCAAATGCGAGTGTATCACTATTTGGAGTTATGTTGCATAATTCCAATGCAATAAGCTTTTATGTGTTCAATCATATTTTCCTCCAAGATTACAAAGCGTGCATTATATTAAAATATATGAACTCCGGTTTACACTATTGGACAGTTTATAATTGTGAAAGAAAAAATGTATATAGCTAGAGAGAGAAAATGATTGCACGTGGAGAAATGAAAGTTTTTACAGGCAATGCATAGAATGGATTCTGAGCACAAAAAAATTATGTATTTTCTTGACATTCATCAGATGCTTTTTTTATTTCGCTCATACGGGTATAAATACTTCGGCATTATATCGCCATTTCGCTCATAAATCTTTTAGGATTACGGTTAAGAGCTAATAAATAATTGTTCACTTTTAGGCGAATAACTAATTGCATTTTCCATTATGAAGGTTGCTGTCGTTTTCCTTGGAGTAATTGCATGTTCTTTTGCTCTGAGTCCAGCACTACAGGCAGCTGGATCCGGACCTACTGCAAGTAGTCGTTTCCGGATTTTACATATTTTCTAAATCAACAGTAAATTATGAATCAATTATGAATTCTTAAACAGCCACCCTTCGTAGAGTTGGTATGTCAGAAAGGGCTTTTTGGTCCTGATGAAAGGACTGCAAAAGCAATAAAACCTTGTGCAGATCCTCAAGTTTATGGCGATGGTCCTGGAAAAATTAATCCAAACGTAAACAATTTACGAGCAAATAAATAAACAGTTATCCGAAATTATAAATACTCATTCATTAAATTATTAAAATAATTAATCTAATTATTTACAGTGTGGCATGTTCTGTCAAAACAAGGCATTTGGATTGGTGAGTTAAAACACAATTTGTTTTCAAAAAGGAAAATTGCTTTAATTTTAGCATTGCATATACAGATATGATTGATGTTTTTACTTTTGATGGGTGTTTTAGTTGGACGAGAATAATTTAATAACGCAAGCTACTATCAACAAATGGGTCGAGGAAAAATTTCCTCCTCAACACAAATCTCTTTCTAAAAGACATTTTGAAGAATGTTTTGAAAAATTTGGTGACTCGTTTTATGAAAATATTTAACAATTTTTACCATCTCTTTACGGAGCATTGAATGTTTAATACACAAACCCAGGTAACCGGACGCTAGAGCTTGGTGAACACTAGAGCTTGGCTTCACTAGAGCTTATGGACACTAGAGCTTGGTTACA